>AIHY01000232.1:0-10312 GCA_000331125.1 Phytomonas serpens 9T
CGTCGTGTGTCGTCCTTTTCGTCATCTGAGCAAGTATTCATAACAGACTGCTGCTGGGCTCCCTTGCCGGGTATACAATCATTCATTTTATGTGGACTTAGCAATGGATGTGTTTGCCTCTTAAACACTGGTAATCTCTCCAAGACATATTTATTCAAGGAGCCCGAGAAGGAAGGTGGTCATGAGCTGAGAGGGCATCACACCCGTGGTTTGAAGGGGGAACAACAACAGCCAATGCAGCTTGTTGCCATTGACTGTGCGTCTCTGAATGGTGGTTCATCAATCCATACCACGCTCCCTGTCTCCATCACTGCATCTACTACAACCACTAAAGATCAAAGATGTATTTCGTGTATGATTTTGGATGGCTGGGTACAGTTATGCCAGATTGATGATTCTACCTCTACGTCAGAGTTGCGAAGACCGCTCAAAAGCCCCCCGGTGAAGATGTTGGAACTCCCTCGTGATATCCAGCAGGACGTCTTAAGCCGACAGGTTCGCTTCAGTCCATCCGCAGATCGTATTAGTATTTTTCAAACTTATTTGGTGAGCAAAGAGGGAGTGGGGGCGGAGACCAGGAAGGCTGTCGTAAGCACTGTAGCAGTTCTGAAGCGTGAGGCGTCTTCCCTTACTTTGGGATATCTGGTGGAGTTTTCTTTTCGCCAAGTACAACCACCTCGAGGATACACCGCACACGGCGATTTAATCCGATTTTGGGGCTGGTGGGATGAGGAGTCGTTCTTGTGTGTGTGGTCGAGCGGCTGGTTACAACTTCTACATGTGAAGGATCTTACCATCCTCAGCGAAACGCGCCTTTTACCAGGTGTGCGCACCCACTCTTTGTTGTTGGCGACAGCGACCCCTTGCATGTCCTCTTCCTCTGTTACTGAGGGTCGGCCAGTTACCACGGAGACGCGTGTTTTTTTTTTGGCAGTGACCTTCGAAAATAACGTTGTTATGACATTCAATGTGCACCTGGTGGAGACTGGGGCAAGACATGATACTTCAGATAAAATGGACGAGGTCGCCTTCGATTTCGAAAAACGATCCCTAGTGTTGATCATCAAGCCGACACAAAAGACTTTCTATACCGAGGATATTCCCGTGAGCTCTCTTGCGCTATTTCACGTGCACTCGTGGACGCTCTGTGTGGGCTTAGAGAGCGGCGCCGTATTGTTTATTGATGCCATGACTATGGACTTGCTTGTTTACCGCGCGTTGAAGCGAGAGGGCAACGCGCTCGGTGCGCCGACGTGGGAGGACCGGAGTTACGTAACCAACCGGCCCTCTTTTACCTGTCTCCTCCTTGGCAAACCCCTCAATGTTGTGGTCTTAGATCATAACACGGCAACCATCCTGAAACCCTGATCGTGGGTACCGTGAATGCAAAACTGTATGGTGATTTTTATTTATTCGTTTAATCCTTTTAACAAACTAAGCACGTACAGATAACGCTAAAAGAGATTGAAAGTCACGTGACCCAGGGGAATCATGGCGAGGAACGTTATTCCTCTACTCGCTTCAATGGCAAAATTACAACTGGCATATTATGTTTCTCTAACTTGCGTGACTCAATATACTTTTTTCTGACATTCACACATGCACTGATTTTTTGCTTAATGTATAGGTTTCCATGTGTCGAAAATTTTTTTTTGATCAGGGAACACTATTTGGGTACTAAAGCTAGTGAAAGGTAATTCTTGCCCGATGTGACTCCTATAAAACCAAGACATTAGACTGCGCCTTTCCAGTATATCTAATATCATCCATTTGCTCATACATCAAAGGGCACCTGTTAAAAATCTGTCAAATAATAGAGATGAGGTGTGTGTGTACATTTTCTCTTGTCCTGGTACGCATTACGATGCAAAATGCGAAATAGAGAATTTCACAAGTTTCGATTCATTTTAGGTAACGTTTTTCATGAGATATTTAGATGTATTTACATCTGAATATGAAAATCATTTGTGGTGTTGTGAGAGATGTGCGTATATTTACCTATTAAGAATGTAAAGTAACCTTATCTCCCTCTTCTTTCATTTTTTTTTTGTAAAAAAACACTGCAGCTTCTAAAAACGTGTAACAGAAAAGATTAGGTAAAAATTCAAGTTATTTCTGCTTGGATATTTTTTATAGGGTTTAATGCTTTCCTCAAAAGAGCTTTGGAACATACCATCTAGTATTGGGAATGGTGCGCGCTCGATGAGTGGCTCCACTAGTTATTCCTTTCTTCCCTCAACCGTGATCCAGAGTGGGGGGGGGAGTGCTGCGGGAAATGGAGCTATGCCCCTCTCCACTCCGGCGCATGATTACTCGCAGGAGGTATGCAAGTATTTTGTGAATGGTGGTTGCCTTCGCGGAGCGACGTGCCCATACTCACACGAACTTCCCGATGAGCGTCATTTAGATGTGAACGGGGTAGGTTTCATTCTCAATCCGAATGTGCATAACGCACAGAAGACGGTCCCTTCGCAGTCTGGTATAGGCACCAATTCCGGCACACAGGTCTCGCCGACCTCCGGGAGCTCACTCATGGGCCTCGGGCTCAACAGTCAGCAATCTCCTAATAGACCATTCCAGTACAAGGGCACCACAGGTAAAAGCCACTTTAACGCGGTCTCGCCTTCCTCAGTTTTTGCGGTTCCGTTGAACAACACAAAGCCCCCCTCAAGATATCGGCCGCCAGAGCCCTATTTAGAGTTCAACTTACCACCTGTTTTAGCTCTTCTTCTACAATCCAACACGAAGGATTTGGAGGTGAACCTCAAGAGATTGCTCTTACAGAACTAATAATAGCAAGGGGTAACCAAATGAGTGTTGTAATTTTTTTCCTATCAAATTTTCAGAGTTCGATAACTACAATATTGTTGCTTGTTTGGTGATGCTTCGGTTGTTGAAGGGTCATAAAGGTCATGAAATGCACACAAAACAACAATAGCAAATGAGTATTGTTGGACACTATTTTGTTTTCTTCGATGCGGTAATGTATAGATATATATTATATAGTTAGTCGCCTCAATTAGAAACGGGAATGATACATTCAATCAAGCAGGTGTTAAATTTTTAGTGCGGTGCAATTTGTGTGTGAAATATATTTAAAAGAGAAACATATTTGTTTGTTTCTTTTGAGATATGCTTTTTGTTTATTGTTACCTTAAAGTTCTACAATTTTACGATTCCGATTTTGTTCAATAAATGTTAACTTTATTATTATTATCAGTTTGTTCTCGCGTTCAGGATTATATTAAAATTCAATAATTATCTTTATCCATTTTTTGAATTGAATGACCATTCATTTGGAAATGGTTCTTGCAGTACTTTTTTTTTGCTCTTTGTATATACCTTTCTATTTATATTTATTCATCTTGTATAAAAATAGAAGCCACATCCATCTTGGATTTGAAATCCTTATCGAAAATTCTTGAAGGAGGAGTAAAGGCAAGCTTCAAAAGTTACATATGAGTTTACCAGACATTGGAAAGTCAGCACTACCAAGTGTTGTTGAGGATGTTATACCACCCAACGCGTCCGATATTTTACCAGTCTTGAGAAGGCAGTTCTACACATCGGCGCCTACTGGCGATGATATCTCATGTCGGAGCGCTTTCTCGGATCAAGTCTGGGATCAGATTAGGGAAAGGTGCTTATGCCAAAATGTTCAGATTCGATCTGAAAAAAAGCCTCTCGTCCAAATACAATGCTTTCCTCCAAGGGAATCTCATACTAGGAGTGAAAGCCCGGGGAGCTCTCGTCGGACTATTTTAATTGATCCTCCTTCAAGCAAATCCCATGTAGCATTCACACGTCATGCACGTACACGACTTCCTCTTTATTGCTCACCCAACACGGATAATCGTTACCGCAGGATCGAAGACCTCGCTGCGTTTCTTGCCACCGGCGTCACCACAGGAGATGCCATGTACTTTATCGATCCTGTGCAACGATTTATGACGAGGGATAGCGAACGGGCAAGAATGACGCAGCAAAAAATATCAACAGGACCCGTTGTGGAGCGTCGCTTTCTCGGGAATTGGGTTGAGGACGACACCATCAAGGATAAGAATGATGAAATCATTCCCCGACGGATTCGCGTGGCGAAGCGTAAGTTTAATGAAATCATGGGCATGGTGAGGCCATACGCTCTCGGGCATGCATACCGACACAAACTAAAGACCGCACCTTGCCCCTTAACCGGCGATCCAATAGCCAACTACGTGATGGCTGTGAAATCTCAACGCCCTACAAAGGGGTTGTACTCCTTTTACTAAACTGATGTCTTTTTGTATATATTTTTTCAAATGTATTTTACTTATATTATATATATATATATATATTTGATACTAGCCTAAGGCCATCACCTTTTCTAGTGCTGCTGTTAGTTGTCATGTGCTCGTATCCCACCCCTGTTGGGGTTGCTGTAGCATATGTCGAGCGGCATGACTCTCAAACTGAAGAAAGGTTGCTGAAGTTCGGGTTTCCTCTTCTTAATATGGGATGCTGAGCCCTAGCATAGCAATATTGTAGAGTTTGATTATATATTTCTGAATCCCTTTTGTGAGATACTATACGCGTTACTTAGCTGTATTCATTGCGTTGAGCCTATAGGAGATTCCTGACAGAATGCTACTAAATGCGCCATTATGATTTATCACTACCATAGCTACTTTTCATCATGCTTTTTTAATTTCTTCCAAACTGGATTGTCTCTCCTACTCCTTCCTTTGGTATATTTCTCTCTCTCTCTCTATATATATATATTTTCCATATTTTTTCAAGTAAAAGTTTTCTTTTCTAGAACGTGCTATAGTTCATTATCATCCAAAACCCAGAATAATGCAGCAAGGCTACTTTGCAGCACAGCAGCCCATGCTCCCGCCTGGGTGGCAGCTCGCGTACACGCCGGACGGGAAGCCGTACTACATCGACCACAACACAAAAACGACGCACTGGACGATGCCTTCCACTGCCTTCGAATCGTACTATGGCGGGCGTGCCACCCGTGCTGGATACCGTGGAGGGCGAACAGGTATCGATAAGACAAAAATGAAGACGAAGATGTGCATTTATTGGGAA
Source organism: Phytomonas serpens 9T (assembly GCA_000331125.1). Lineage (NCBI taxonomy): Eukaryota > Euglenozoa > Kinetoplastea > Trypanosomatida > Trypanosomatidae > Phytomonas > Phytomonas serpens. Next base: position 5,074 of record AIHY01000232.1, read on the forward strand.
AAAAGCGGAACGTGCGCATGGGGGGACCGCTGTGCGTTTGCCCACGGGACGAGGGATCTCAGTAATGTCTCGAGTCAACCAGCCCCAGGCACTACACCAGGTGCGTATTGAGTGAGACCTTTTTCTTCACTATTCTGTTCAACCAAATGGAGAAAGTTTGTGAGTTTTTAGTTTTTTGATCAGATACGAATTCCGTCTCCTGTGGTTTCTTCGAATAGGTTGGTGGTAAATCTATTTAGATATGTTTCGCATGACTCTTTTTTTTTTGGGAATGAATTTATTAATGTTTTATTTTGAGTAAATAAGTGATAAGTATGATGTGTGAATAAGGGCTCCGTTTTGTTAGAGGGCTCATTGTATTGAATAATTGAATCTTGAAGATAAGCAGCACTACAAAAAGACAACTAAAGGAGTAATGAGTTAAGGTTTGCACACTTGGTTTCTTTATCCAAGTATTACTTTTTGTTTTTGTTCTCTTAGCAATGCTTAATAAAAGGTTTTTACAAAAATAGAGACGGATGCTCACTACTTATATCTCGTTACCTGTCGGTTTTGGTTGTTGATTTTTTTCACACCCATGATGATATATGGGTTTGTTTTTGTATACTTCCTCAGTCTTCTCCGTATTCGCTCCTATAATGCACTACTTTTTCTATCGTTCTCTCCAAAAATTTTTTTCTTTACAAATGGGGACTAGCTTGACATTTCATTTTAGAAGATCCATTTTGATATTTCTTATTGCTTATGCACTCATAGGGACTATTTGGTCTATTAATTATCATGTGGGATGGTAAATATTAATAGGCTTCGCGTTATTGCTATAGTTAATGTAGGGCTCGCAACTCAAATCCAACCATTACTTTAATTTCAGAAATATATTTGCATTCTTTTTGATGCTTAGGGGGTCCTAAGCGAGCAAATACAATTTTAAACCTTTGGCAATGTCAATTTTTTAAATGAATGGCCTATGCTACTTTACATGCTCCGTTCTAGCTCAGCTTTTACTTTTAGTTGTCGCGTTTCTTGTTACCATGGCTAAAGGTAACAATATCGCAATGCCGATATCCCGTCTGATTCGTCAGCCCATGATTATCCAATCGATGATTCAAATGCAGAAGCACAATTAGAGTGGCCTAATAGGTCTATGATTTATTTGGAGTCATCGTATTTTTCCATCTTGATATAAAATAAATGACATTGAAAGCATGTTTGTACCTTTTCGATTTCTCCTAATTGTAAGCGTACAAAAACGCATACTTCTTTTGGATAATTTTTCCTTTTTGGAGTGGTATAGGGAATATTTTTTATCTTAGCTTCCCAAATATATATCTTTATATCTATATATCTCTATATAGATATATAGATATATATAGATATATATATATAGTATTAGATAAAAGTATGTAAATTAGGTCCAACACCATTTAGAGTTGTTATAGCTAACCTTATAACTACATACACGTGTACTCAAACACACACGCACACACACACACACACACGCACATTTGCCTAACTAAAGCTCTTCCCATCAACCAAAGGTTGGAAAACAAGAAGAGAATGGAAAAGTACGAATTGATCAGTCGAATTGGTGATGGGACTTTCGGCAGTGTAGCTAAAGCTGTCAACAAGAAAACCGGTCAGTTAGTAGCGATAAAGAAGATGAAGCAAAAGTTTTATTCTTGGGATCAATGTGTTAAGTTGCCTGAAGTTGAAGTAGTGCGGAAAATTCATAGCCATCCAAATGTTGTAAAATTGCGCGAAGTCATTCGAGAAAACAATGAGTTGTTCTTTGTTTTTGAATTTATGGATAATGATTTGCTCGATGTGATCAAGAAAGCCAAACATCAGCAGCGGCAGGAGGAAATGACCTCCGGTCCAGCCATACCCTATTGCAAGATAAAAAACTATATGCGACAGATCCTTCAAGGGATCGCATATATTCACAAGAAAGGCTACTTTCATCGAGATTTAAAGCCGGAAAATCTGCTAATTCGATGTATCGAGGCGGAGGAGGTGGTGAAGTTAGCGGACTTCGGTCTCGCGAAGGAGGTTCGCTCACGGCCGCCTTTTACCGATTACGTCTCGACGAGATGGTATCGGGCGCCAGAGTTACTCCTACAGGATCGAAACTACGGCCCCCCGGTGGATATTTGGGCTGCTGGATGCATTATGGCGGAGCTCATCACAACTCGTCCGCTCTTTCCTGGTTCGAACGAGGTCGATCAGCTTTTTAAGATCATGGATGTGTTAGGGTCTCCATCCGAAAGAACGTGGCCAGATGGAATTGTTTTAGCGAAAAAAATTCGATATATGTTTCCATGCATGCAGGGACGTGGCCTGGTGAAAGTACTTCCCAAGCATTCTCCCGCACAAGTTATTGATCTAATTTCGTCCATGCTAGCCTATGATCCGAAGAATCGTTTCACTGCTGAGCAGTGCCTGCAGCATTCTTATCTTAGCGTCGGAATCGACGGGGAGAGCGGGCCTTCTGTGAGAGCTGCTGAGCAGATCGCGAGCACGTCGAGGCGGATGCACCTCGGTCCACAGAGTGCGCCTTCCGCCATGCAGAAGACGTCAAGCCCGATGGGCAGCGTTGCGAAGGATTCCAAGCCTGCTTCGGAGGGAGTCAAGGACCCCTCCCTCGTCGAAGGGGGTGCCCTCCCGTTAGCAAAGGCCTACCGCCCCCCTTGCAAACATGGACCCCCCGTTGCATATCGGGAGCGAAAAGTCAGTGGCGTCGGCGTAAAAAATGCCGATCCTGTGCCGTCCGAGAGACCGATTCCACCACCGCTCCAAACCTCCTCGCTTCATATGGCGGGKGCTAAGAGTGTGGCGAACGAAAACGCCGTGAAGGGGAATCTCTCTCCTCAAAATGAGGCCACAGCGGCGAAGGGGCCAAAAGGGATGAATCTTACAAATATTAGGCAGCAGGCTCCGATCGAGATGAACGGGAAAGTCTCCAGCACTTCATTACTTTTCGCGCGTGATAATAAAGTTAACCAGTTACCTACGTCTGATGCAAATTCTTCTTCCCGTACCACGCATCAAAACGAAGCCGCCGGCATGCCACCTAAGCCCCCAGGCGGAACGACAAACGAAGCTAAGAAGGATGGGATCAACCTAGACCATTTATTGGAGGAATTTGCTTCCGAGATTTGTAACCTTGGACTGAAGAAAAACGACAGTTCTCTTAGTTGGGGGGAAAAGCACGTTGAGCCTTCACCGAAACAAGACCCTGCCAAACTGCTTTTAAAGAATGCTAGGCATAAGGCGCCATCCATTACTTCTATTAATGAAGAAGCAAACCCCCATGGCGAAACTTCTAATAAAAAGGGCTTTGCACGGAACAATAAGCTTGATACTGAGAACACTTTAGGGAGGGGTAAATCTGAGTTGCTGCATCAAAATGTTTCTCCTTCAATTAGGGCTCTACTGAGCAAATATAAAGTTTCGAAACATCCACCATAGTGGGGGAAAGCGTTGCTGGGTAGAGGTGAAATATATATATATATATATATATATATATGTTTATTATTATTATTATGGTTTTCAATTATTTTTGCTATGTGTGGGTAAAATGCCGTCATTACTTCTGATTTAGAAACAGATGTATAATTCCATAAATAATCGAATGTCATCCGATGTCTACCTCTCTCTCTCTCTCCCTCCTCCCCTTTTTTAAATTTATCTCCGATGCAGCTTGCATTTATGATATTTTTCCGAACTACCATGTTAATTGCCATCATTTTTTCTTCTTCGAATATTGTTCATTTTCTACCTCTTTGAAGGGTTTTTGCCATTTTTTTTTGCCACAATTTCTTAAGTTTTTTCCCCCGTTTTGGCTCAATTCAGTTTAAAAATTTTCAAAACAAAATAGAGTCTACTAATCTACAACTACTATTAATTTGCAGAAAATGAATTTTTTAAATGGTGCCGCGTTGTTCACCGTGACAGAATACCTTATGGACACTGCCGCTCTAAGTGCGGTTGCTGTCGTAATTTTCGCATATGTTCTTTTCTACATATTTTTTCCACGCCTCCGTATGGACTACGCTCTCGCGGATCTACCCACCATGAAGGGGAGCGTTCCAATCCTCGGACATGCACTATTACTCTTAGGTCCGGCTCCCTGGACGAAGATGGCGCAGTGGAGTCTCTATCCGAACAAAAACGTACCCCAGGTTGGTTCCCAAGAGGATGGGAGCCACACGACGAAGCCAAGCCGTCTTGTGTACTTAAACATCGCCGGCATGCGTATTGTGTATCTTAATCATCCCTCCTTAATTAAACGGGTTTTGCTGACCAATCAGCGAAACTACGTGAAGGCGTTGGATCAGGCGTACAAGCACTTTATGTGCCTTCTCGGCACCGGGCTTGTGACTGCGGAAGGGGAGCAGTGGAAGACGGGGCGTTTATTGCTCTCACGCGTGATGCGGGTTGATATTTTAGAAGAAATCCCGGAGATGACGATGCGCGCGATGCTGAATGTCATGGACAAACTGGAGCGCGTCGATCCATCGCACCCGTACGTCGACCTCAGTGAGGAGTACCGCCACATGACGCTCCGCGTGATCGGGGAAAGCTGCCTCTCCCTCACCCACGAGGAGACGGACCGGATTTTCTCCACCCTCTACCTCCCCATCATGGAGGAGTGCAACAAGCGCGTCTGGGCGCCCTGGCGGGCCTACCTGCCCTTCCTCCACGGCTTCCGCGAGCGCCGGCGCTGCCTCCGCGCGCTGAACGACTGCCTGAGCGGCCTCATCCGGGAGCGGTGGCGGCGCCGCGAGGCCGGCACGGCGGAGGGCGCGCCCGACCTCCTGGACCTCTGCCTCTCCCAGCTCGGGCCCCCGTCCGAGGCGAACGTCCGGCGCCTCCGCGACGACGTCAAGACGATCCTCCTCGCGGGCCACGAGACCTCCGCCGCGATGCTCACGTGGGCGACCTACGAGGCCCTCCGCGCGCCCGCGGAGCTCCGCGCCCGGCTCGCCGCCGAGGCCCGCACGCTTTTCGACCCCGACGCCTGCCCCCGCGTCGTCGCGACGCCCTTCGGGCGCTGCGGGATCCCCCCACCCTCGCGGGTGGCGGAGCTCGTCGTGGCGCCGGCCGTCCTGCGGGAGGCCCTCCGGCTGCACAGCGTCATCCCCATTGTGATGCGCCGCGCCCGCGGGGCGGACGTCCTGCCCGCCGCCGAGACGGGCCTCCCCCGGGACGTCCGCCTGCCCCCCGGCGTCCTCGTCGG
>AIHY01000236.1:0-20644 GCA_000331125.1 Phytomonas serpens 9T
GCTGAACCTGTCGCAGCTCCTGTGACACGGCCTTGATGCTCGCCTTCAACTCATCGATAGACGGCTGCGGTGGCTCTCGAAAAGTCAGCGGTGGATGAGACAACGGATTTGGAGAAGGGTAAGGAGGCACCACGGTGGTTCCAGCCGCAGGGGTTACGGAGGGCCCGCCGCGAGGCACAGCAATAGGAGCATCTCCAACGTTTGATTCATTATAAGCGCTACTAGTGAGATTTAGTAAGGTACGACGTGGACGGGGTGTCGGTAACTGCGAGAGAGAGGGTGGAGAAGGTGCCGACTGCTGACCTGGCCGCTGCTCTTGAGGGAATACCCTATCGCGTGGAAAGGAAGAATTGCATGGAAATAGGCGAGGAGTTGGAGTGGGTGGTGCTCCTGCCGCTACCACTGGAGATTCTGTATGTATGCTATCAATTTGGCGAGAACTCTCTGCGGGTGATATGGGGTGCATTGATAGCGCTACCTTGACAGCTTCAGGTAGCGCATCCAACCAACGTTGAAGGTTGCATTTGAAGGGCACGCCTTCCTGATGAGTGGGTGTCTGGAGCACCGAGTTGCCGACAAAGGAGGCGGTAGGTAAAAAATGCGATAATGGTGGCTGTGGCAGGTCTGTAACTGGCATTAGAGCTGGGACACCATCTCTAAGCATTAAATTATATATGTATGGAAACAAGAGGTAGAGCGGAGCACCAATTGGAAAACGAGTCCTAAAGGCAAAAGTTTTTTTTCCAGCTCAGCTCCTCCTGTGTGAACTCTATACTAAGTGGAAACGTGACGTTGAATCTTAAATTATTGGGTTATTACTTATTAGTGTAAAAAAATAAATCTATATGTAGTGAGGATAATAACACTACGGCCGTACTGTGATGAGTACGGTATGGATAAATAAAAATTAAAAACGAAGAAACAGATTGACCAATGAAAAAAAAAGAAGAGTTAAAATCTCAAAGGAATATTTAAAAAGTACGAGAAAAGAAAAAAATGGGAAGCGTTGATCCTTAGGAAATCTTGACAAACAAATTTTTAGAAATTTACACGACACAAGTGTGAGGAAATTTTGAAAAGCAGCCCCAATGAACAAATATTAAAAATATTTAAAGAAAGCTCTAATGCATCTAATAGAATACAAAATAAAACATAGGAATAATAGATGGGTCACGCAAAAGCAGTGCATCATTCAAAGATACAATACATACCAAAACACTATGCACAGACCATTTTCAAGAGGATTGAAAAAAAAAACTTGAATTTCAAAGGAGAAATTGCGGCCTCGTTCTTTTCCCAAGATGAATAAGCACCTTTTTTGATTGAGGAAGGCATAATACTTAAATATCAAAAAGTGAAACCCTAATAATATTCTCTAGACATCAGAAATTCACTAAGAAGTACGAATACCTTCCTCTGGGATACAGATAGTTTCACAATATCATCGTCCATGTCGCAGGCCAAGACGCCACGCTCCTGAAGCACCCTCCAGAGACCGTAAAAGCTGCCATATTTATTGAACAATATTTGCGCCAGAGCAGACGAGCAGCCACGGATACACATGAGCATGCGAGGAAAGGCGGTTTCAGCACGCAGGGACTTTTGTAGCTTTTGAAGATGCCTCAGACACACAGTAGTTGGTAGTAACGAAGGGAAAGACGAGAGCGATGGCTCCATTTCATCCATACCACGTTTCAAAAAAGGCAATCGTGGTGCGGGGTATAAATTACTTGGAACAAATGGGAGACTTATCGCCATGGTACTGGCCACTTGGTGAGCCATAGCAGCACCCAAATGTTTCAGGAAAGTTACACTTTCCTGCACAGTCCGTGTGCGCACGACACAGAATCCTACGTGATGGGTGAGCGACATACAGGCCGAATGCACGCGCCGCTGTCCTTCAGGAACAATGTTAGAAAAGGCACCGTCGATCCCACAAAAACCGTCTCGTTTGTCTATTAGTCCGCATTCGGCTCCTTCTTCGTCAAACCCTTCCGTATCAGATTGCCGATTTGTACGTGGGAGGGCAGGTTGAGTATGGCCAAGAGGCCGATTGCTAGCATTAGTGGTGCGCCCCGCACCATTGCCACGATGCCCTCTGCCACAGGATACTTCTGAGCCTTCAATCAGCCAGACAACAAGTTGGAACCGCGACTGAATCAGCAAATGGCGCTGCTCAAGATAACGAGTGCTTTTAATACTAGCGTCAAGGTCAGCCGCTGTCTTGCGTTCGACAACAAGCGAACACAGGTGCGGATGCAGTGGCAGGGAGCGAAGCGGGATCGGCTGTACTGAGTCCTGTTGCGCAGCTGATGCTATATTGGCATTATCATTACTATTATCGTTGTCCTGAACAATGTCATTACATGCGTACTGAGAGCCGTTCTCCCCAGTTCTGCACGCACCTACGTCAATATTCAGCATAAAGTCACCACAGGGTAACATGCATGATGCATACGATACGTGCTGCCGTTCAAGCAACGCAAGCATACTATCATGCTTGCCACGGACTCGCTCCCGGGTATCCACCAGCCACTGCCACTTTGGTGCTTCCGTCGCCACCGGCTTTCCAACAGGAGACCCCACCTGAGGCATCCCTTTATCCGACAGACCACAGAGATTCTTAGTCTTATCACGTGCAAGTGGCCGGGGACGGCCCGACTGCTGTGGAGCATTAAGCAATCCCCTAATGAACAGATCGGGCGTGGGTACAGCATGTCGACATGAGGGCAAGCCCCTCTCCGGAATCACAGTTTCACATGATGTGGCAGCAAGCGTTGGCCCCTCTGTGGTGTCCAAATCGTTCCAATCCAGAGGGGTCCTGCCAGCTTTGTCATTACTTGGCAGCGGCCCACTAATACCGGAGCGATACCGGAACACCGTCCGCTTGGGAGGAGGAGACGACAATGACAGCGATAAGCCATCTCTACTGACTGAAGCCAATCCATTTGAAATCTTCCTTAGCTGTTGAAGATCTGGAGAAGCGGCAGAAGGGTGAGAAGGTGAAGGGAAACGTGGAGGCGGCGATGGCGATAGTGACCGCTTCTCAAGCGGCTCTGTAGAGTAACCACCACTAATAGGGGAAGCTACTGGGCTCGGAAGGGTTACGCTTGTGGGCTGGCGCGGTGCCTGTACACAGATATCTCGCTCTTGTCGCTCTTGGAACAGCATTAACCGATGACAGAGATCACTTTTCGTTCCAGAAGTAAGTAGACCGTTAGCTGCGCACCGGTTTCGCAATTCCTTTAAGGTTTCCGAACTGAAAGAAAGGGGCAGTGTTTGTGTCGTACCGCTCGCGGCTACGGGCTCCTTGTAAGCAACGGTAGTGGCAGCTGAGCTCGAGCACAATTGCGATGGAAGGGGTGAGGTATCTGGAACGGAGGAGAACGATACGTCCCCGAGAAGTAGCTCACTTAAAACATCGTCATTTTCCTTAACACGGGTAGCCAACGGTCCCAAAGCATGGGAGCTGGGGTTCGGCCTCCGGTCTCCAGCGATGAGAGTTTGGATATTGGACTTAGCACATCCCCTCTGTGTGCGGATATTAAGGCCTCCCAGTTGTGGCTCAACTCGAGATGGCTTCTGCAGAGAAAGCTGTCTCAACCGCTTTCGTTGCTCCTGCACGGCGCTTGTGTTTGGACCCGCCCGTGATGAAATGGATATAGTCGAAACCTCCCCTTCATTGGAGAATCCATGGCAGCGCCTCTCCACCACAGCCCTGATATTTCTGTCATCAAACTGTTCCTGTAATCGTTTGTGGAAGGCGGCAGTGCTGACAAAACCAAAAGGTGAAGCAGCCAATGGTGCGATAACTGTACTCACATCATCTGCAGCTTTACCTTCATCTTTGGTTTCGTTTTCGACCCCAAGTGATGTGTCGAGATGCATCGGTGCTGCCTTTGAAGCGGATAAGGATAGATTCAGGGCTTCCTCACCGCCATCCAATAAGAGCGCTGTACTCGGGAAGTGAAATATTGGTAAAGGAAATAATCCCACGGCGTTGCGCAAACGCTGCTGGCTCGCTTCCGGTAACGAGCCCTTGGGCACACTTGCAAGCCATCTTTCAAAAAGAATGTTATTCCATGTGTGAAGAGACTCTTGCTGATGCAGTGATGAAGATGGATCGAATGTCATTTCCACGTGACCTGTATATTCTGAACTTGCCCTATAGGTAAAAATATCGCATACGTGTGCGATCCTATATAGAAGAATTACCTTGTTTTACTCGTAGATAAAGATTTTAAGAAAACAAATCAGTTGAATTGAGGCATGAATGTAAAAAGAGATGCGAAGTAGATTGAGAAAGCGACACAACTTACCAAGAGGTGGAGAAAGAACTCTCACCACTGCGTCAAGTTACTCTTAAAGAAGAAAAACAATAAAGTAGAAAAAGGGATGGCACCTCATCCTTGTTAATCTAGAAATCCGAAAGAAAGATGGATTCAGAGAAAACAATGACTTGGAAATGGAAACAAAAAGTGGGTCCCTCTACCTTAGTAATGTGTATAGATGCAAATGGCAGTTCGCAATACACTGTAGACATGCTATCCGCAAGAGCTTCCTTGGCTCCACTGCCCTTCCCAAATCAACTTTGAAATTCTTTCTTTTATCCTACAATTATATCTATAATTAATTAATGTCAACTTTTTTCTTTTTTCAAGCCTTAACTAGTCACCCATTTTTGAATCAGCATAAAGAGAATGCAATCTGCTAAAGGTCACAGTATGTGTTTGGAGGAAAAAAGGATGAAGGGTTTATAGTCTCCTTTTGCATCCAATACTTAGTTCTCATTTATTCCCGCCCTAGCGTTGAAGGTAAGCGAAGGATAATACATAGAAAGATATCAAACTTTTTTCACCTTATTTGGACACAGCTTGCAATGCCTTTAAGCGCTCTCCTTAAAACATACTATACGATTCGTGCTGCTTCCTTTTTATAACTCACAAAAAAAAAGACTTCGAAGCACAAAAAAATTAAAATCAATCAATTTTTACCATTATATATTAACTTTATTTTATTTTATTATTATTCCTTTCCACTTATCGATGATGGAGAGATAAAATTTATACTAAAAATTTTAGACTCTCTCTTTCCTGCGTCGTCTACACACGCATGCCCTTGAGGCCATCCTTCCAGAAATAGAACCTGGGAGTCTCGCCATCCCAACGACAGAGCACGATCATGCCCGAATCCGGATCTTCATCGTTACCCTCCGGGATGTAGAACTGGTACTCGTCAATCTCCTTCAGGACCTTCTTGACGAAGTTGGCAGCATTAGTCTGGAATGCCTTCTTTGCGTCTTCACCCTCGATATTTTCCAGAAGCTTCTTCATGTAGCCGCGGATGTAAGCCATGTATGAGGCCTTGTCGTAGCCGGTCTCAGTATACCGATTGTTGTACACCACATCCACTACACGTTGCTTGCCATCGGCAGTCTCACCTGTGGCACCTTCGGCTGCATCTTCGTCTACATTAGCCGAGATACCATAGTCCTCACCACCTACCTCAACATATCTGCCCTCGACAACATACACGATATCATCTTCAACCTTCAAGGGAACGTCGTTGTCGCAAACAACCTCGGCGTTGGTGAGAATATCGCAGTAAATCTTCATTATGAAATCGAAATGATAAACGACTTATTGTAAGTTTCTGAATTGATAGTGGCTTTAGTCGTAGTAGGCTAACGTTGTGTATAATTATAACTGTAGGAAAGATTTCTTCTGAAAATTAAAAGGGAAAAGAAAATGTAAAGAAATAGATAACAAAGACCATTTAATAGAAATAACAAAAATATTATTTGATCAGTAAGAAGGTTCCCTGATTTATTAATTCAGTTATTTTTCGTGAGGGTGGGCTCCTCTCCTCTAGACACCACTACTTGGGCTTCAGCCTCACTTGTGGTTTAGATCGCCTCCCCTTTATAAAGGTTTATCCGCTTTATATTTATCGAATATAAAATACTATCCACTGGAAAGGTCCCATGGAAGCTCATTATTGCTTCCGCTCCCCATCTCCCTTACAGCATTGATATTCTTTTCATAAAAAAAATTCCTGCCTGAGGTATAGTTTATGATTTGCGTCGAAATTTCACAAGGTAATTTTGATGGAACTATGATGTTTACCTCGGAGTATATAAGGGAAACGAAAAGCGATGCATCACTAGGGTAATGTGGCTGTGGTTGATGGAAATCCTTTCCCATTCTCCGGTCTCCACTCCATGCAGGTACCTTGAAGGTTCACTTCTCCTAGTCCTCTACGAACTCTTGAATACAGGATAGATATCATTGGTCATAGTGTACACTAGTGGCTCACCAGCTGCACCGCACGCCCCAAGAATGTGCGGCGAGTTTGGATGAAATGCAACGGAGAAGACATCCCCCGTGCGGTAGCTCCGAGACACACACAAAGTTGGCTCTGACACGATGTGACGACAATCCCAGAGGCTTATTTTCCCATCTTTACCTCCCGTCGCGCAAAGTCCACGCACGTGGCGCGAACAGGCGAAAACCACCTCACCCTTGTGGGGCTTTTGAAGCCACAGCGGCTGAGTGGCATTGCGAGTATCGAAAGCGGCCCACTCACCCTTGCTCGTAGAGGCCATGACGATTCCCGCCTCCGGCGCCTCACCCCCATGGGGAAAGAATTCTACATGTTCCACAACGCTGGGCAATGTGAACCGCAGAGCAGGCTGCTGTGGGTAGCGACAGTCGCGCAGCACCATTACCGAGTCAAACCCACCTGAAAGCAGTTGGTTAGCCTCCGTTGGATGCCAATCCAGGGACTGCACCTTTTCGGCCTCTGCATAAGTTCCCAGACATGTTGCCGTGTTCAAATCCCATAGCTTAATGGTGTGATCCGCACTTCCCGAAGCGAGGATATTTTGCGCAACAGTATTCCACTTCACGTCTAATACTGCCTCCGTGTGTGATTCTGGTTTTAAATGTTTTCTATTTTTTTTGCTGTTGTAGTTGTTAGCTACCTCTTTGCATCCACCGAGAAAGATAGCTGGTTCCACCGAGTCCATCACATCCAACGCCCATATCTCAATAAAGGGCAGCATCGTCCCGACTGCTAGCATGGACATGGAGCCATCAGTGAGCCACGAGCTGCACAGCGGCAATGCCGCAATTTCCATGTCGTGATGAAGAAAGATGTTGTCCTCAGGCTCATCATATGTGTAAAGCTCCACACGTGGGTTTTCGGGGTCCGCGCAACCGACAGTAAAAACTAGATCAGTGTCCTTGAACCTTGTATCCTCAATTTCGTCTTCGTCTTCTGACTCAATATCTTCTAAGATCGCATCAGTACCTCCACCGGCGATATCCCGGAGCATTTCGTTCACGACAGTGTTATCCTCCCCACTGTTGTCATCGTCATCCTCCTCATTACCTGAATCTGTCCTATTTTGTTGCCGTTGTTCACGACGATGAGAGCCCCGATCAGCAGCCTTCCCAGACTTCTTCCGCTTTAACCCTTTCTCACCTCGACGATTCGCTTCTTTGCTCGCTTCAAGATATTCTGGATTCTGATGTTGAAGCTTCACACGCGCTTGATCAATCGAGTCCGTGGAGAGAATTGAAGTGGGCTTCATGGCACCCTTAGGGATCCAGCAAAACGAGACCAACATCGTAAAAGTGAAAGAAATAAGGAGAATTCACGTCTTAGGACTTTGCAATAGTCTAATAAGAAAAAAGAAAGGGGTTGTCACTAGCGATATTTTATATCAAATACTGAGAATCCATACCGATATGTATTTATGAACCCATGGAGAAATTTTTATGTCGACGTACTATCAGAATGCTTAGCAACTTTCAACAGGAAAGCTAAAGGATCAGAATTTTTTACCAGCTATCAAAAGAATTATCACCCAAGAGATGCCTTGGATATAAAATTCCCTTTTAACCGAGAAAACGTTGTGAAGGTTAGAAGTGCAAACACAAAATCAACACAAACAGTATGCGGAATAACTACATTCCTCGGTGAGTAGCCACAATAGAATCCAATTTTTAGGGGGGAAATGTGGTCAGTTAGACAATTTCTTTCCCCTAATTGCTCTGTTTGTATTTAATTGTCCCTCCTTGGAGTCACTTCAATAACCACATAATATGGTGTGCTGTGAAATTCGTACTTGCTTTATTCGTAATGACTTTCGTATCGGTGACGATTTCAGAATATAAAGAACAGAAAAGGCACGCGTCGTACTGCCTTTCCTCAAAAATAATATTCCTTATGTCTCTTGATCACCAGGTTTGTTAAATCCACTGATCTTTGGGGAAATATATACATAGGCAAAAGCAATTCTACCCTACCTCGTCTCTGCCCACTCTTACCTCGAAAAAACGACGCATTAGCCAGCAAGAAAGTATTTCCGTAAGAGACTCCTCAAAGGTCACATACAACTCAACTCAACACACAAAAAGTTCGTAAGTTCAACAACAAACGTTTTAAGAACAAAAAAGGAATAGCTTTCATTAGTTAGTGTTGCTGTCGCACAAAGCAAGAATACAAAATAGAAAATAGCGCTACGAGAAACGAACAAATTGGTGGTTTATTTGACTCCCCTCGGCACTGGCTTCATGAGTACATTTGACAACATTGTAATATATATTTTTTTCTGCGTTTAGAAACAACGATAACGACGCGTGAATTAGCTACCCTATCATCTTAGCAGATGTAATAATGAAACTACAACTTCGACATGACACGTTTCTTCACGTACTTCCACCAGAGTCGCATCTTGACTTTATTCCGTGCATCATCTGTGAAGGTCAACGACGATGAACCAACACGTCGTGCTTTAGGCAAAACCCTCTTGTGATGAGACTCCCCATTACACGCGGAGGGACCCGTTGATGGAAGAGGTCGCTCCGACGCTGTCGTAACGACTGAACTGTTCTGTATCTCTTTAGAGTCAGAGGTCGATGTAGAAGGCGAATCCCCAGGTGGTGGATCCTGCCTTGAGGAACATGTAGCAGCACTTTGATCGCTATTGGGATGAGAACCGTCAGGTTTTGCTACCACATGCGAAGCTTGAGATTCTTCAGGAGTAGTCCCCATGGTGTCCTCGAGTAATCCTATGGAAACCTGATCAGCACTAGTCTTTTTCAAATGCGAAAAACCATACGGAGGGGATTCTGGGGACACAGACGAGTATTTACCGTTTTGTAATCCATTACGAGACTGCCGCATCGACGTCGACGATGGAAATGCAAATTTCGACGCCAAAATGGGATGCTCCTGAATGTAACGCTGCAATCCCTCTAAAGTACTAACTTGCGCCGAGATCACCATGTTTGTGATGACAGGAGGAATTAGACCCATGGGATGCACGAGCCCCAGATACTCCACCACGCAGTACTCTCTCCTAGCACTACTACTACCATCTTCTAGATCTCGTTGGGCAACACTGTGCAGGCTGGGCGGCAAGGACGTCGTTATGTCCACCTGCCCAAGGGGAAGTGGCCGCGCCACTATGCCAGAAAGCAGCATTACCGCCCTCACATACCGTGTTTGGGTCGGATCCATCGGCACCGCCTTCCCCATTGGGGTCGAAAACGCCTTCACAACGGCACAACCGTCCTGAGTGACCTCCTCGCAGACCAAGAGCTCGAGATCGCGATCCTGCACCAGCGGGATGGGCGACTTTACCTCCATGTAATGCACCGCCACACGACGTTGGCCCGGACAATACTGAAAGTTATCCTCATCAGCAACCACGCAGGGTCCCAGCGGTGGCACATGTCTAGCCTGGTTTGGGGGAATATTGAGGCGCTCCTGGCTAACCATGCTAGGTTGTAATACGCCCCTATAGGGTGTGCGGGTGTTTGAAAGGGTATGAGACAGGGACGTTTCCACCGGTGTGATGGCCTCCGCTGGAAGTACTGAGATTAGGCTGGTCTGCTGTGCGTGAGCGGGTCCCTTCCCGTTATACGCAGCCCCAGGAGGATAGGGTTTAAGCCTACGTACGATGCGACTACTGCGAAAGTGTGGGTCCCACGCAGGGCGAATATCACTATCCAAGTACTTTAACAAGTCAGCAGGGCTGCAAGGCATAATGGCACTTGCGCGCATGAGGTGAATCGGACACCCCTCAACAGCTGCGCTGAATATCTCCACACCAGTGTGACTGTTGGTCGCGATTCGCCTGAAAATCAGGGTATCAAAAGAACAAGGCGAGCACACAGTACTAGTGTCACTGCTAGAGCTCTTAGCTAGGGGTTCTGTTAGTGCGTGAATTGGCGCCCGCTGGAAACTTAACGGTGGAGAGTGTGCAAACCCCATTTTAGTCGGCGGCACTGTAGATGCACGAAGAATCTCCATGATATCAGTATAATTGGTTACGCTGGCGTACAGCTCCGCGTCGTTTACGTCTGGGGCTTCTTTTGACAAAATATGCATCGAGTGAGATGTATGCTTATGACAATTTGGTGAACGTGAAGACGAAGATGGAGATGGAGATTGCTGCTTAATGACGGCGGAGAGATAAGAGCGAAAACCTGATGTCGATGATGATGAAGATGCGGATGTGGGGACTGATATTGGAACAACGGATCTGGTCTTCTGCTTCTGGTCAGAGTCCGATTCCTTTTTAGAGAGCAAATATGCCATTTGCCAGATTGTAGTGGTAGCAGTAACTCACTACAGAGACAAAAGATATAGTATAAAGACTATGCTTTTACTTATGTGTGTTGACAAAATGTTTCATGTGATATAATATCGACAGAAAAGATGTTCAACTTACTTGTTAAACTCCTCAGCAGGCCTCTGAAAATTTTTAAATGGGGGAAAAAACCTTTTTGTTGTACACACTACCTGAGCAAAAACTATTACATTTGGAGGTGCATTAAATTGATTATTACATTTTGAAATCCTTCAATTGTTATTCCTGAACATGTATACATACATACATATATATATATATATATCGGGGGTAAAAAATGTACAATAAGCTTAATAGAAGACAATACGTATGTTTCTCAGGGTAAAATAATTTTCACAAAAATTTCGAGAAGGGAAGAAGTACGATCAGGGTTGAATATTAAGTATAGCGTATATTTCCCATTTGCCTGAGATAGTACGTTTACCAGTATGCGCAGCGCCCACTCCTTACGACACGAGAAAATATTTTCTTTCTCTGCGTGGAAGAAACCAGAAAATTCCAAGGATTTTAATACATGTTTACAGGCATAAATATGGAAACTATTTGCAGAACAAAATGTACATAGTTAATTTGATAAATGTTCACAGAAAAATACATTGAACTATAGTAATACTATACCCGCACGTGCAAATGGACGAATTAAACTAAATGTACTACGACCACGCGCACCTAGTGGTCCCTTGCATCATCACTGTATCGGGGGACCTCAGGTGGTGCTGGCACGTGCACCGGTTCAAGAGCCTGCTCTGCATAAAGTAGAGGTAGGCGAACTAAACGATTCGGCACAAGAGAAGGAAATTTGGACGCCTTATTGTCTCCGGCCCGCCCTGTAAGCCGTTCAACAACACGACGCCTTTCAACCACCTCTTGCTCCCGGTGGTGCCTCCAGGATTCTAATTTTCGATATAAACGCTGATGAGCCGACAGTGTGGAAGCCTTGTCAAAATTCGATGTGATATCTTTGGCTACTACAGTCGCGGAGCCGACTTCGCTGTGTTTCTCACTGTCGAAAACAATTGAATTCTTTTTGTCAGTTGGGAGAGTTAGGAGAGCAAGATTCAGACCGATGCCAGGATCTTTTTGAACCATTTCATGGTTAGAAACACATGACAATTCGGAGCAGTATTGATACTTCACTGATGATTTGGGGAATTCTTTTTTAGCACCCACGTTGGATGAACACCTCTTTTCCTTCGTCATGGAGTTAATAGAAGATCGATTATTACTCCTACTATGGCGTAAAGCTGCATTACTAGCCTTTAGTATCATCGTTTCTGATTCATCTTCAATAGATCGCTGTTGCCAAACCTGCTTTATACGACTTAGAAAGGCCCCTGGTGAATAGCCCGAGGGTCGCACACGGTCAAGTTGATGAGCAAGGTGTGCCAAAATGGTCTGATCACAACGCTGCTCCACTACTGACGCAGACAAGTTTCTCAGTTCATTCTGTAGGCTGGCTTGCAATGCATTGTCATTGCGGTCGTAAGTTCTACTTTCCACAAGGTTCCGGCCATAGTCATTGCAAGAAAAAGACCTAGGGGTGTGTGGCATGGTCTCTAGTAGCGAGGCAACTGAGCTCCCAAGGTTCTCAGAGATTGTTGTAGCTCCGTCTCCGATAAATACAGGTCGATTCACGCTGCTGAGGCGTCTGTCGGATGCATGTTTTCCTGACATACTCTGTCTGCGGTGCTGCAGAACCCTCGCGCTAAAAGTATCTGTAAGAGTAATATTGGGGGATATGGAAGAAAATGAGTCGGGTTCACTACATGGTACGAGTGCTTCTTCAGATTCTTGAAAGGGTCGAGTGGGAGCCAGAGGCGGTACGACAATCAGGCTAGGCAGTGTGTCTTGTTCGTTTGACTGGGAATTCTCAGAGTGCCCATCCCCTTCCGAAACGGCCAAAGTTCTTGAAGACCCGAGTGTAGGCAACCCCATCGTGGGCATGTGTGAAGAGTCACTTGGCTTGGCCAACTCCACCTTATTCGTGACTGCAATATTTTCCAGGTCAGTAATAAATAATGATTGTGCCTCATCACTACATTTGATGCTACTCTTATGTACTGATGAAGTCGACCCAGAGTTGTCTCCAATACGTGTGGCATCCCTTGAGCTAGGGCACTCAACCATACTAACCACCCCTGTATCGGTGACAGGAGTCGTCGCCGCACTAGCCATCTGGATGCTCTCAGAGAAAGTATCTCTAGTAAATATTTTACTAGCGTTTATGGGGCTATCACTGGGGACAATGTCCTGGTTAGAATTCTCACCATAAGCAAAAGTTGAAAGGTCCCAATGACCGCTGAAAGCACTTTCTGTCGGAATTAATCTTGGACTTCCATCCTTATGATAATCCTCTATCTTACAAGTGTTAGGGATTACCTCAATCTTCCGAAGCCAAGAGACTGGATACATCTTGAGCAAAGCATTGCGTTCATATTTCCTCCTCATCACGCGTTGAGGTCTCAAAATATATAGAAAACAGTCGGAAGCATTGCCATTCGACGTCTGCGGGCTACAGAGTGGCTTATCGTTTGAGCTAAGTATCTCTGTGGGTAAATCATCAGCGTTTACAGATGCAAGAAATCCCACCGTAACACATTTGTGTGGCAATATCGATTGTAAGAGTTTAAGCTCCCGATGTGATACGACGCGTCGACGGAAATCCCTAGGATGCTGCTGTTCCTGACGCGCTTTCTGTGGAGTTCGCGAAGCTGCCATCACATTTTTACGCTCCTTCACTCGAGACTTCCGATATGCAGTAGGTTTCATGTTCATCCATTTTACACTGCCAATTCTCTTCATGTGATCATACATTTTTCTCTTGGACGCCTGGTGTGAGCCGCCAGGCGTTCGATCTCCATTCAAAGACCCACCTTGTAGTACCTGCGATGCAACATGACTGTTCAGCTCGACATTCCTCTTTGCCTGCAGCAGCAAGTAATCCAGAAACCCCTCATCCTGCCCCTCGGAGACTAATACCGATGAGGATCGAGAACATCTGGAAGGAACCAGTATAGTGGCACCCTCCACCGCCTTGGAAGGCGAAAAGCTATGCTGGAAAGTATCTGAATTCATCGCGTTCCATTTACCTAAACCAAAAACTCCAACGTGAGACAACTTCAAAGAGAAATGATGATGTCTACGTGCGGCAATATTTTCATGATCTCGAATTGGTGAGATATTTGTATGCATACCAGGAAGAGCAAGAGTGGCGCTGGACTCAATACTACTGTTAATTGCAAATGAAGGGCGCGCATAAGACGACCTTCGCGTTCCAGTATGGCCTGCTTCAAATGGAGTTGGCATTCGATGTGAGGATCTCCGCTGAGACCGTGCGCGCTCATACTGTCGATGCAATGAAAAAAGGCGCACATTGCCGTCCCCTGACCCTACTACCACAAAATCATCTGGATTGGCACTTCCATGGCTGCGGCTGTCAACTAAATGGTTCTTACCGAGTGACGAGCTAACAGAGGATCCAGTGTGATCCGTAGTCGCTGCCATCGACAAAATCTGAGAACTCTCTGAATCAAGTGGTTCCCCTCCCTTAGCTAGTCGAGCAGACCAACCACTTCCCGTTGTAGATCTACGTTGAGTCACACCATAGCGCGACATGACACCCAAAATGCTTCTACGCTTCGTTGGTAGGTTTTGAACCTTTGCTGAGGGTGAAGCCGTCGGCAAGCTGAAGTAGGCGAGCGAGGACACCTCCTCTGGTGCCCCTTGAAATACACACCGCTCCTTTATGACCGCTGCAAAATCAACCGTGCTGGACTTGAATGCAGAAATATCTAATACACGCACACGGCCAAGAGAATCACCGCATATTAGAAGTTGTATGTCCGTATTATGATAAATCACCTTGCGAATTCGGCACTCGTGAGCACGGTGCAGCCGAAAACGCGCGACACTTCGATTCGTCAGGTATGAATACACATGCATCACACCCGTATCGAGGACTATAACAAACAGATTTTGGTTTGAGCTGTTAAGAAAGAAAAGTCCAATCACGGCACCGATTTCTGGCTCGCTTTCCGCAGTCTTGTCGTTCACACCTATACAACTGCGGAGGGGCTCCTCAGCGTAAGGCTCACTACCATCCACCATACGATAGAAAAACAAACGAGTATCCATGGTACCAAGGCAGATGTGTGTATCGCGGACAATGCAGCAAGCTGTAATCGTGGTGCGCGCCGTCGCTGGGAGCTGAAAGTTCATCGCAACGAACTGCTCTTCCCCGCTAGGGTCCACATCGTTGGTGAAATACCGCCGTAAAACACACCGGTTGCTGCCACACACTAGCATGTGCATACCGTAATGATAAACTACAGTTGCGTCTAAGTTAAATAAACTTCCAGGATCAAGGATCGGCTGCGGTGACGACGTTTGCTTATCGGTGTCAAGTGTCTCTGATGTAGGAGACCTATAGGCAGGCATGCGTCCAGATGTAGTGGATGTTTTGTTATGTACACGGTGGTTAGCTTGGGTATCGTGGAATCGATCCACAAACCTCTTATTGCTCGATAAAGGGCGCTGTGCAACAAGTACCTCCTCAACATTATTCACGGCACCGGTAGAGGCATCAAGTGTGATCACCTGTCCTCCACGTGATCCGGCGATAATACGTGTGCATGCATCTGTACTCCAATCGCAAACCGTCACAAGAGGACGACGGAACATCGGTAATTGCTTACGAATTTCGGCGCATAGATTGACCTCTCGCAGCAGTTCACCTTTTAATGGATCCCATACTCGCCACCAATTCGCGCTGAACGTATGCAGCTCGAACCGATCAGTATTAACGCCATTATCACTAGCACCTTCAGTATCTGTGGTAGATGAACCCTGTCGCACATGCCGTAGCAAGACATCTACAATTGAACCGTGATGCGTGACATTTTTACGGTATTTCTGTTCCGTATCTGCCTTTTGCTGATCAGGTAGAGAAGTGGCAGGTATTGCAGATGATTGCTCCGTCCCCAAGGCCATGGTCACTGCCTTGAGTTCTGGCTCTTCAGGCTTCGGTGGAGTGGGCGAAACTATCGCATTGTTCTCGCCAGAAGAATCTTCGTGCGACCCATTTTCGCATCGATCAAACAAGACGGGGCCTCGTAAAGCACAGACCAGTCTGCCCTTTCCCCCAGGGAAGAACGCCACACAACCATCTGCATCATCTTGAGGGCACCGCATGGCCATCAATGATACGTCCTCAACGTTGCATCCATCACACTTCGTTACGTGTATCATACTTAAGGGACGGAAACCTTTAAAGTCGTAAACAGAAATGACCAAATCCGCAGTAAGTACTGCAATAAGGTGGTCTTTTGGCATAAAAGATACGCTGACAATATCGTATGTCTCTTGTGAAAATCGATGGACTAAGTCAACAGTATTGCGTCCCATGCTCCATAGTAAGATGCGTCGGTCACTGTGTACAGTGGCAACTAGACGTGCTGAAAGGCAGAACGCCACAAGCTGAACATGGCGATTTGAATTAATGCTAGACGTTGTATTGCCAAAATAATACTGTGAAGAAGGAGAGTCAGTTTGACGCTGGAAGGTGCGACCGAAGTTTGAGGCACCTTCAATATTCAACACTGAATTGAGAGGAGTGTGAGAAACGCTCCCATCCCGCGCACAGGACACTATATAATGGAAGACGTGATTGTAAAACAGGCCCATCACCGGTGTGCTTGAGTCATGGGCTCGTACCTTGCCGAAAAAAGGTATCTGTTCATCCAGGTTCATTAAGGCCAATATACTTGAGCTCTTGAGATATTGAGAGAGATCAAAACCGCCAATTGTACCTTCGGTTGTACCAAAGACGCAAATGAGAGTTGTAGGATCCAAGAAAACTGCTGTAGGGCTGACAAAACCCTCGATAGGGATGGCGTTGTGTTTGGTTTCCGATTTCACCTGCCACGACTCCTTGAGCCGATTATTAAAAACCTTCGCCGACATTCCACTGCGATACACTAACCGATGGGGGCCACACTCACCCGGCCTCAGCCCAAAACGTTTCGTACCCCCCAAATCAGGTTGCACAACAGTGCGAAGAGCTGCCACTAGAGTCGTGCAACCACGATATTTTTGCAGCACAGCACCCGAGGGAAACTCCAGTACTGTCAGCTCTGCATTAGAGGTTGCAATGAAGAGGTACAGCTCATTGTGAAGGAACTGCATGTGGAGCACCCACGAGGTGCCGACGTTGAGCAAGTTGCCAACAAAATTTCCCCAGTCGCTGTCCCAGAGCTTCAGCAGGCCGTCCTTGGAACTGGTCACGAGTCGGTGATGCACAGTGGAGACCAGGACATGGTCGGCCGACTGCGTGTGCAGCCCCTTGAGCTCGTCGGCAAGGGCCTCCGACTCGGCCGCGGCGGTACTAACTACACCCTTAGTTGAATTCGCGGCAGCAATAAACCCCCTGCCAGGACCAGTCACACCGTGAGACGCACGATCGGTGCGGCGGCGCAGCTGATCGTGATCCCATGGCATCTCATCCATACTCAAATCCTCCTCAGGGTCAATATCATTGTCGACTTTATTCCTGTCATCGGCCCCAGTTGAAAAGCTTTCCTCGTGTTGAGCCCCACCTGCAACTTTAGCCCCACCATCGAGCCTCACCTTTAGAACACGCTTGTAGACAGCCTCCCCTCGGGCGCAACTGGTCGTACTATCACCAGAAATGTACCTATCATAAAGGTTATTTCCATGAGCATTACTGTTTTTTGTATCTATAGGAGAAGAATCTGTAGTTGCAATCGTATTGGAGGGTAAGCAGTCCGCTGGCAAGATTAAATTGTTGCTGAAATCACGCCAGCACACTACAGCGTGCTGTCGATTATTATTTCGTCTCAGTGGAACCCCGTTTAGGCTACAATTGGTGCTTTCACTTAAGGTACTAAACAGCTCCGCCCTACGCTCCCAATCAAGCATGAACTGCTCCCAAAGTTTACTATTTATGAGGATGTCTTTAAATGTTTGGGAGATTGTACCATCAGGCTGCTCGCCATAGTAAATTAGGAAAGCTGAACTTTCAGACTCGATGCAATCATCATCTCGCACAAAAATCGGCACATTAAGCTCCTTTGCCATTCGTGAGACAGAAAAATCGTTGCTTTGACACGCTAAGGCCAAATCGCCCGGAACGGAATTGACTTGGCCAGCCATGTCTTTTAAGGTACAACCGCTGCCAGCAAAGTTGATCCCTTTATGGGGACCTGAAGATAATGACTTAGAGGAGTATACAGACCCCTCTAGTGTCGATATACTTGACCTGCGGCTTGGACTATTTGCGCTTGATAAATTTCCTGACAGACTAGCATCTACACTCGGTCTCCTTAAAATCAGCTCGTTTGAAAGAGGAGTTTCACATAGAGGAGCATGCGATTGATAAGCACACACGGTAATGGGATCGTAAGTTCTCACGGGTGCTAATGTTTTGGTGGATCCTCTTCCGTCCTCACCCTCCTGTCTCTTTGACCTCAGTAAACCGCGCTTGGACGTTAGCGTGCCGTGAGGTATAGCGGACGTGGAGCTAAACAGGCCTACGGACTCGTCCATCTGAGTACGGCGGTTTCGCATCAACTGGTGGAAAAAGTGGAGTCTATTCACCTGTTCCTTGCAACGCTCATTAATTCCAGGATTATGGTCTGGATCCAGGACCAGCAGGAGTGGCTCGATCCAGTGAAGCAGGTCACGTTTAAATTGAGTCAACACAGCCTGTTTCTGCTGGAAGCGACGCATCTTGTGCAAAACAATAGACACAGTTATGTCCTTTGAAGCAGTTAACCCAAAGGGTGAATTATCACCCGAATTCGCTCCGACAGGAGGCACTCCGATGGGCAAGAAAGGAATCGTTCCTTGTATGCTATCCATGCCGACCAGATCGAACTTCCCACTTTGATGAAATGGAAAGGCTAGAGTCGCAGAGTTTGATGATACATTGTAACTTCGACCCGTTGAGAGATGTTTCATCTGCTCTTGGCTATAATTTCGAGCCATAGCCGCAAGCAGCAACTCTACAAGCCATTCTTTGCTAATGGCAAGATCATCTGGGAAGGTTCCTTTTAGTGGTCGCTCCATTCCAAGACTCTCCGCTGACATGCTGCTTTTATTGGATAATTGGGCTGGAGCTCCCACGGACCGTTGCTCAAAATATGTCGATGACTCACTAGTTTGTGTATTCTTCGTAGGATCTCGATCATTAACTGGCAAGAGTGAATCAACCAAGTGATCGCGTTGTAAAGGGCTAGAATTTGCCCCGCTATGTTTATTCATTTTTGAACGCAAAGCATCAGGCAACACGCTAAACGACTTGAACACATCCGCAATCTCCTTGACATCCTCAACGCTGAGGTAGGCCGAGCAGGGCAGGGCAGAAAATGGTATCTGAGTGGGCAAGTAGCGGGACCGGAGGCAGCGGTCCAAGCACGGTTTGTCCCTAGAAAGGGAGGGTGGAGGTACATCTACTTGCAGGAGCATGGTATGTGCGACGTGCGCACGCACTCGAGTAGTTGCTTCGGTCGACTCTTTCATAGGCCGGAGGCCAGATTTTTTATTGCTGCAAGAGATTTGTTGATTTTGGAACATGTGCAGAGGCTTACTTATCGAAAAGGAAGAGTTGAATCCAGAAGACATTTTGCATGTCAAATGTATCTTTGCTTCCTCTAGGCGAAGCTTCCAGATGCTCCATTTCACATTCAAATGGTATAGTTTTTCTTTTTTAAAAAAAATCGGTATTGTGAGGAAAAACAAGTGATTACAAACGCATAGGGGAAAAACCTGATTGTTCACTCAATGATTGTAATTATTTAAGATTTGAAGCTGAAGATAATTTCTCTTTAATGCAAATTTCACTCGCAATCCTGTCAAAAGGTTGATGTTGTCTGCTGTTGGATTCTCATGGAATTGGGATGATCTGATTTTCCGTATCTTAAGGAAAAAAGCGGTGCGGTAATCGTCACCTGACCAATTCCTTTTAGCGAAATGAAGAACAAATATCAAAATTGACGCAGCGAAATCATCCTGAATGAAAATAGATGGGATCTTTTCTTTTATTCGCGCATAGAACTCCGACTTTATAACGAGAGTCCTACCCACCTGGTCGATTAGAGCCCAATTCTTCATAAATCTGTAGTCTTTGGCGGCCACTGTGAAGACGCCTCGCAAAGGCCTTTTTCATGACAATGTCATTGGGATGCAGTAAGAGCGCATCCATGGCGGCTTTGTTGCTCTTTAGGTAGCGCATCTCCATTAGACCACCAGCATAGGCACGATGCACAAATAGAGAAGGTAAACGAATGGTGCTAACTCCTGAAGAAGTGAATCCGCCAGCAGCTGATGTCCCCCCTTCATGCAAAAAGAGTGCGCGTTGTATCGTGTAGATCCACTGTAGCGCAATCGACTCCATATTTTGCTCCAATGTGCGCATAAAGTCATCATTTGAGAACAAGCGTGTCTCGAATATCTGCATTTGGTGATGTTCACAAGCACTACCCTTATCTGTCAGCGAATCAGCGACTGTTCGATTCGATTTAACCTCGCGCTGCAAGCAATCCTGACAGTAACGAAGTAACAATATCTGATCATCCGAAAGAAGGGTGTTATCTCGCACAGGTTCAGTGCTAGCCCATGCGACACCAGGAGTGGATGAGCAGCTCTCTGCTTCCTCTTCAGACGAGGTGGCTTGGTTCTCCCCTTGGGAAGCACCGGCGTCAGGTGTATCTTCTTTAGGCATGGAAGCTTCCTGATGACGCGGTATCTTCACCGGGCCCACTTCACCCCGCAGCACCGCCTGAGTAACCAATGCAGCCAGTCCACGAATCGAAAGCTGTCTCGGGACAATTTCACGACTGTAAAACTGGCTAAGCCATTTGGCATTAATGTAGCGCTGCTGTTGTATTTCCATCTCAATCTCCTTAGCGACCCATTCCTCGTATGCCCGTGTAGGTGACTCCTTCTGAATCGGCACGGAGGAAC
>AIHY01000237.1:0-25264 GCA_000331125.1 Phytomonas serpens 9T
GGGGGGGGGTAGAGKGTTCGTTGGGGTCCGACCAAACCGTGTAAATCTTCCTACCGTTGGCGGATTGATTTGCTCAAATCTGGACCATGTTGTTGTCACTTCCCTAGATCGCTTCCGTTGGGCACTGGTGTTGAACGCGCTTGGGGTTGGGCGGGGTGACCGTTCGGTCTCATTAAATTGTTTCCTACAAATCCCACCTTTTCACGATAGTATATCCAATAAGAATTGAGCGGTGTGTTATCAATTATTTTGATAAAAAAAAATTAGTATAATTTTGTTTGATTTCATATATCTTAGGCAGGAGGGGGCAACTCTCCACGGATATGATGGATCTTGGTTCTGATGGCAGTATATTCGCAACACACACTTTCATAGTCTGCTTGTGAATTATTAACTATCTTTATTAATGATTTAATAATATAAATACATCCCACCATCCTATTATGCACATTCATAAAATATAAATTTCATTAGTTTTTTTATTAAGTGATATGAATCTATAAACTATTAGGGTGTGGCCAGATATTTTTCCATAACCCTTTTATGGAAAATTAAAAGATTATCTTACTTTTCAATATTTTACCAATACAATAAAGTATTTTGTCATGCCATAATTAAAATTATTCCTTAAATATTAGTTTTCCGACTATTATCTATGATTTTATTTATATTATATCGTTTGGCCCCAAGGTGATGGAATTTAGGGGAGGGGTCCTGTTTATAGAATCTGACTGGTGCTGCGTTTTTTTGTGTCTGCTTTATGTGATTGGGATGAATTATTTTTAAGATTTAATACTTTTAGGAATCAACAAGTCTATACGATGATGTATTCAATCGAATATTACCAACTTGAATGGGGTGTAATGGTGGTGGGCCTATGCTATTCGGTTAGGTGTATTTTATTCCCTCTCTCTAAACTTTGACATTTCAAAATGATAGGAATTTTTCTTCATGCACATTGGATCAAATTGAAATATGTTCGACTATTTAAAAGGTGTGGCTCAAAGAAATGTGCACCTGGGGCTAATGTTTTTAATTGAATCATTCGCGGTTTTGGCATCAATCCTCATTGATATCTATCCCTCTGCGTGTGCGGGGGCGGGGGCATTAACCCAAAGCAAATGGGTGCCCGCCTCTGCTTCGTTTTCCTTTTTGTCTTGGCAGAGGCAAAAATAGAAAATATTTTATGCCTGTTTTGGGGCTAATGGTCTTTCATTGGGCGTGCCGGTGTGTTGTGAGGGGGGGGGGGCTGGCATGCCCCCTTTTTTTTTTTCCACTAGGATCACCGTTGCTATAGGTGTTTTAATTCCCCCCACCCCCCCATCTCGCGCTACGGATGTAACGTCGGTATGGCCTGCATATGCGTACGAATAGTACTTTCCTGGGGCGGAGGTTTGCCAGCGCTGTTTCCATTCTGTTAAATGATAATGAATGAGGTTTTGAAATCTTCCGTTGTCTATGATGCACTCGCTGGTGGTCTTTAAACCCTAGTGTGTCAAGTTTATGGGTGTGTTGGTGCTGCTGTGGGGGCTCCAATTTTTTTTTTATTTTTCTATTATGAAGGATACCCTTCGTGGGGGACTGCGCCGAATTTGTTGTTTCACCCTACATTTTACTGATCGCATTGCGGCGGAAGCTAATGTCCCGTGTGTGTTTTCAGAGCATTTTTTGTTTTTATCTTTGAACATTTTATATGAATGTTTTATGGGAGGGGCAGTATGCGCAAATAAGTACTCCAGCTTGTGGTTTAAGTTCATGCCCCAATAAAGAAGATAAGAAATTATCTATCTTTTTAAATTTTTCTATTGTGTTGGAACGCAAAGCATCTGACTATATCAAAATTTCTAAAGGGTGGCGGTGCTGTACTACCCCCGGCTCCTAACCTAACGAGAGGATTTTTTTTTGGATTTCATAGTGACTATCAAATATATGCATATGCTATAGAACAGTTGTATGAAAGTTTTTTTTAATATTAATGTTCTGATCTTATATTATGTTTAAATATATGACAGATTCACCCCCTTTATTTCAACATTTTATGGATAAAGTAACATGACGGCTTTATCATTTTACTTGATGTAAATATAAAATTTTTATCTGATATTTATGTGAATATATTACATACCTTTACTATACGGTGTGTAATATGGTCTGCTGCCTCAACTCCTAATCAGTAATAAAAAATATATATTATCAATAATAATTTAAAATTAATATCATATGCCAACAAACAGTATCTGGAAATGGAATTCGTTTGTGGAAGTGAGGGTTATTAATTTCTGTAGTTAGCTCCGAGGCCATCTATTTCATACTACCTCAAAGCCTGAAAAATAACTTTGTGTACACAGCGCTATTTATTTTGTAAGGTGTAGCAGATTGAATGTATGACAATATATTAATCCATCTACACTAAATTGTTTTGTGTATATGATACAACTGAGTATATAGAGGGTAACGAGGCTTCAAATTAAGGAAGCACTATTCAATATTGGAAGGTGGATCCTCGGTGAAGCCTCCCTTTTATCCCATTTAAATATTTTGTGTTTTGAAGAAACAATACGTTAGTCACAGTTAGGAATTCTTGACCAATACATGCGTACTTACGTCTTCAATTATCAGGCACACGATCCATGATGGCTAATTAATAATTTTCCACCATAATATGTATAATGATGTCCTTTACATATGTTTATGTATATCTATATATATGCAAGCATTAATGAAGTCAAATGACTTCTAATGTTAAAGCAGGCTTACTTCGATACGCCTTTCAGAAAGTCTTGAATAAAATAAAATATTCTAGAATGAATAGACATATCAAATTACAGTATACACTATTATCCGAAAAAATGCTTATTTATAATTTATCTGTAATTCTGAAATTAATGCATTGAGTTGTGTTTTAGAGTGTTTTTTTTCCATCTTATATGCTAACCAAATACTTTGCTTCGATTTATCGAGTTACACGAAAACGCTATGTAAAACAGTCACAATCATAAAGTGCACACTAATAGATTTCCCCTCCCGTGTTACTTTGAATCCGAACAGGTTGACATCAGAGTATTTTTTTTTGAGTGATTTTTTAAACTTTTCAGGTATCCTTTATCGAACATGTCATTGTTGCTCCCTCTTCTCGACATCTATTTTTTTTTTAAATAACATTATTGTAGAGTTGTCTGCGTGTAATATTTTTTACAAGGTGTCAAAATCATGGATTCAGATGTGCTCTTAGCTACAACACTGAATGATGGGGAACAAGTGCTGACAAAAGCTAATGAAAATATTTCTGAATTTGCGCAAAATGAACCCGCAAATAATTCAGAAGGCCTTCACATTACTAGTGAATATGATCCCATTACAAGGGATTTTGAAGTTGCTCAAGGGGGGAAGTCGAAAATAGGGGTCTTAAGCAAGCTGCTTTCTAGTCGATCAATTTCTGAAGTAAACCTCAAGGAAGTTTGTTCAGAAATGGTAATGCAGGAGAGAATTATAGCGACATTACAGAAAGATAATGAAGTTCTCCGAAACAAATCCAAAGATCTGTCACAGAAAAATATTGAGCTCAGCAATCATATTGCAAATCTAGAGGCTAAGCATAGTCTTTTAGCAAGCAGTATAGAGAGCGAAGCTCAACTAAACAAGAAACGTGTGGATGACATTCAAAAGCTTACAGCTACCATTAATGAACTTAAACGTAAATGCGAAGAGGCAGAAAACTCCAAAACAGAGATGTGGGATCGGCTAAACAGTACCAAACCTAGAAAAGTTGAAGATAAATTCACATTGACTGAAGCTTCTATAGCCTGCGAGACATTCGCGATGAGGAGCAAAACTCCCAACGATAGTGATTCCAAACATGTTAGTTGGACAAAAGGGAGCACGGATCATCAGGAAATGGGATCGCCTGATCATCAGAAAGTAGAGAAAAAGATTAGCAAATCTAAGGCTATCCAAGTAAATATAAACAACCTCGAATCCCCTTCACAATATAGACAAGCATCTCATATGAGTAACATAAATTATGCCCCTCCCAAAGCAGAAGAAAATCGTCTCTTGAAAACAAAGGATGCTCGAATTCATCAGTTGGAAGATGCGCTCGCTGAGAAAGAAAGGTATATGGCGTCTGCTTTACAGCGACTGAAGGATGAATCCGAGACACTTTGCTCACAATATAGGGAGAAGATTTATCGACTAGAACTTCAGTTAAAGGATAAGGAGAACATCGATGAAGTTAGAGAAAATCCCATACAAAATACACTGAGAATAGATCCTGAGACAGAGCTTCTCAAGGAGAGACTGTCAAAGTGTGAGAAGCTTTTGTCTGATAATCATAGGTTTATTGATCTTCTAAATAAACAGTGGGAAAGATGCGTAGAGGAGATGAAAAAAAATCATTCCGACCAGCTGCAACTCATTCGAAAAAATCATGACGATGAGATAACTCGTCTTCAGAGTTCTCAACAGTTAGAGTTGAGTCGTATTTCGAAGATGGAGCATATCAACGAAGATATCAAGTGTATGAACCGTAAGTTGATAAAAATGGCCAGCAGTGACAGACCAGAAAATTTTTTAGTTGCTTTTTTAGATCGATTAAATTATTTAGAAAAGTGTTGTAGACAGAGAGAAGAGGATGTAGCTTTCGAAATTGCTGAATCTAAGCGTGTTGCTGAAATTGAGCGGCGTCTATTAGAGGAAAGAATGTCATTAATTATAGAGCAAAAAAATCAGCAAATAAAATATTTCCAAATTGAATTAGATGAACTTCTTGCCCACATAAGATCATTGTCTGATTCCGAGAATCTGTTCAATGCACGGATAGATTGTTGTTGTCATTCGTAGTGGCAGTAAAATTTGCTCGAGTCTGTGTTTTACAAAAATGGATTTATATTTTTTAAATATTTATTAAAAAACATTTCTTTCTCGAATTAATGTGATCAAAGCCAATCCAACCTTCGGGTATGAGAAAAACTTAAGCTTTACGTAAAGGTTATTTGACCACATGTTCCATAGCGGCAAATAACTTCACAATCGAATATACATTTCTGCTGTCGACATATATATATATATAACCTTGCGAGTAATTGTTAACGTGCATTAATCACAGGGCCTCATTTTTGCTTAGAGTATTCTTTTAATTATCATTATACATAATATTACTTTTTCTCTTGCAGGAAAACAATGGCTATTTTCTATATTATTGTGAATATAAATAGATATGTAGTTAAATATCCATACATATGAATTTGTTGGAACAGTTGCATAGGTACTCTTCCCCTTTTACTATTTTTGTGTCGCAAGCGCAATGAATCGATTAAATATCAAAGATGCCACCAAAGAGCAACTGATAGATATCGTGAAGCAGTTGCGGCAGGATATTCAGCGCCTGCAAAAGTCTGCACAATCGACAGATGGGACGGTAAGAAATCTGAAGGAACAAATTTCTCAGCTTCAGAGTGAAACACAGGATGCGAACTATGAAATTAAAGCATTACGTGAACACAATACCATTCTAACAGAGAAATCTGCAAATGATGAAGAGACAATTAGTACGCTTATAAAGCGCTTTGAGGAAGTAGGAAAAGATGCCAAAGACCCTAAGCATCATATGGACGTGGGTTCTTCCAAGGACCCAAGTTCTCCCACGGGGATTCAAGATATGGTCAAAGGAGCAAGTACCAGCTCTTCAGGTAAGCAACATCAACTAAATGAAGGATCAAATCCCAATGAGTGCGATACTTCCGCTGCTACTCTTGTACAATTAGGTACTTTGTCAAAAAAAAATGAAGAAATCGCAAAACTTGAAGCCAAAGTTTCTGAACTGATGGAGGTGAATGCGTTCTATTCGAGTATTGTATCTCAGCAGGATGAAGAGGAAAAGATTCGTCATGCAGGTGCAGCTAACAAGGCAGGCCTTGAAGAGGAATTTATTGACATCCCAGTCTTGAGGTCACACATCAGCACACTCAGGGATCAGAAGAGTACCCTACAAAGACTAGTCAAACAAACAGAAGATGAAAGGATATTGTGTATTCATGAAAATCTGAAGCTTCGTGAGAAGTGCAATTATTTAGAGGCCGAGCTCTTAGAGCTTGGGCGTTCACAACGGGCCCTTCAATCTATTAACAATTTTTCCCAAAGTTCGTTATTAGGAGCCGCTTCGTCGACTATTCAGGCTCTAGTGCATGACAACCAAGAGTACGGTATCGGAGGATCGCTTCTTCGAATCCCAGCTCAGTCTGTGGTATTGCCTCAAGAGTATATGAAGAGAGAAAGTATCCACACAGAAGAATCTAGCACCGGTGCTCTTACTGAACCTCCTCTGAGAGGACGCCAGCAACCTCAAGGTCCCTCTCGTCCTACCTTGGATATTCACACGCTACGTCGAATAAATATACGAAATCCCAATCCACAAGAGCGGATGCTACTGGAACGCCTGGAGCTATACGAGAATCATATCGAGCAAATAGAAGCTTTCGAGGCCGACCGCCAATATGCGTTCAATGAGATGGAGCGCAGTAGGGCGGAACTGTTTACCTATATGAATGAGCAGTTAGTTAAACGAAAGTCCGAGATTGAGGACCTGCAAAAGGATAATTTCAAGCTCAAAGAAACTTTAAGTTGCACTCAAGAAGTATCTCAAAAGGCTGATCTTACAGAAGCGAACCCCAGCTGTGTATTCGTACCTAGGGAATTATGTGATGCGGAAACGGAAACCGATTGCTCACCGTTTCTTGTCTGTGATGAACAAGAACATGAAATTCACAACGTAAAGGATTCAACACAGCTTTTGGCCGACGAAAAAGGTTCATCCACTGATGATGAAGTTCACGATGATATACTTAGGGATTTAGTACATATTGAAGCGAAAGGGCGTGCCGAAATTTTGTCTCAGTGCGCGGACGCACTGTTGGATGATCTGGTAGCGTGGCATCAATCATGGACAACTTTCTGCTTGCGCACATCCAATTATATGCTTCAGGATAAAATGGTGGGAACGGAGGAAAACCTTCCCGTACAGCCGCATGAAATTTCTTCTATGGAAGAAAAAGTTAGTTCCACAAACTCCGGTGTTGCAATCAATTGCATACAGGAGAATTTGTCCGAGTCGGTTGGTAATACATCCACAAAACTCAAACAAATATCGAAAATGACATTTGTTATTGAAAACGATGCTTATTTTAAATGCTGGTCTGCCGTTGATGCGCTCCTTATACTATATGGTAATGTTTTGAGTGAATACAATGAACTAGCCAAAGCGTGCCTAGGTGAGGCTACCGATGTATCTTCTGATAATGTACTTTGCGATGAAAGCGATGCATGTCTCGTTCGAGATATCCTTGCCGAAATGGGGAAAGTGTCTGTGAAGGAACCCATAGCACAAGTGCACCAATTAGATCCACTCAGTGAACTCTTTGAGGGCCCGACACTTTCTATTCACAACCCTAACCCCACTATCGATTTCATGAATTCATCACAGCATTTAGAGTTAAAAGAAGAATGGAATACTGAACCGCTTTTGCCTCAAAACAATGAAGCATCCATTAACCTGATGGATTCATCTTCAGGAGACGTCAACAGAACTTCTTTGGTCGAAGAAAGTGCGGGTAGCGGCATGGAAGAAATAGGGAAAGCTCTTCCCTTAAGTATGGATGCAAACCATTCTGAGGAACCTGATAAGGCAAATCATAGTAAAGAAATCGACTACCCTCAATCCAATGCTTCTTCTGGAAATGTTACGGACTTGGTCCCACATCCACCAAATGTAATGCCTGTCGCATTCCAGCAAGAGGCCTTGATGGAGCAGGCATGTGATAGCGTATCTGTCCACAGTAACCCGGCATATAGAACTGATTCCATTCAGGGGGATAGCACAAAATACCTTATCAACTCGCACCCGGACATAGATAGCGATTTCTATCCGAAAACAGTATCTTCATCAAGCAGTACATATATCAATCAACAGACTTGTGATCCTAATGATGGATTTCATACAATCCTATCCACTGCATCAGTTAGCGAGAATGAAACTAGCCACATCAGCCGACAGCTTAGCGATGCTCACTCAGATACCTCTCCACAAGGGAGCGGTTCGAGAGAGATACGAGAACGAATGGAGAATTCAAATTGTAATACAGATCATTCTAGTTTTGCCTCCAGCACAGCTAATCAAATGCCATTGAAGAGCAGCTCGCCTCCCACTATTCTCGACTCGAATTTGGAAGTTGACAAGGCAACGGCATTGACAACGATGGCAGCGGGTGATGAGGCAAGCCCTCCACATTACATCGCACAGCCTTCATTGCCAGAAGAACACGGAACATCGTCCGGACAGCTAAACGAAATGATTGAAGCTTCTACTCACGACACCGACGATACCGAAGATGAGGACTTTAAAGCAGAGTTTAATCCCTTTGCGTAGTTAAGCATTCAAGCAACGCTTTTTTGTTTCTTGTGAACGATATGCATGTGTGGATAGGTGTATGAGTGGTAACGGCGGAATGATATAGACCGCTGGGGTACGCAAATAGGGTTTTCATTTTTAGGGGATCCTTTCTTTTTATTGCATTTGCCATGTGTCGACTCTGTTGATATTTAGCCCGAGTGCTTCTATGAGTAGAATCTATACATTTTTTACTCCCCCAAAACTTTTAGGCTGAAGCAAGAAACACACAGAAACGTTGCCGCATAGCTTTATATTTTCTATTGTTACAACCTCTGACTTTGCCATTTTTAACTATCGGATTTGCGTGTCGAAGAACCGACAATGCAACACAGCAATTATCCCAAAGGGAGAAGTGAGCTTCTTCATTGGTTGAATAACCTTTGTAATTTCGAGTATCCAGCGGTTGAATCGCTTCGTGATGGTGCTTCATACTGTACGATAATAGAAGCCACCGTAAAGCGCATCGCCAATAATTGTTCTGCTTTTAACCTAGCAGATGCAGATCGCATGATCGCGCGTGCGAGTCGTGCTTCTGCATTACTTTCAAGGGTCGACTTGAACATTACGCCCATAGTCTGCGAGAATATTGATCTTTCTCTGGATACTGTTTCAGTGCGGAACGCGTGCCGTAACAATATGACTATTTTGCAGGAAATGCTACGTGAATGTGTTCCTCCCAAGCACAAGTTTGAAATCGATGTTGAGCGCTTGGCTATGGGAAAACTCCAAGATCATGTGAAGCTCCTTCAGTGGCTTTACCAGTTTATGTCAAAAGTGTTGGCACAATACTCTAAAAGTGCATTAGAGAAGAGAATTCACCAAGAGCCTGGAAAAGTTGAAGGAGTAAAGCTAAATCGTTCCATTATCTTGTTAGAACAAAAACGGTTAGAAAAAGAGAAGGCAGAGCGCCGACGAGAGAGCAAGAGACTTTCCCAGTCCTCTGAAACACGTGGTGCATCTACTAGCAATAATATTGTTGAGCAAAAAGAACAGCTTATTAATGATTCTGCAGCATTTTCGATAGGTAAAGACACTGCAGTGCCCAACAACAAGGCCCAAGGGTTATCAGCACCTGGAAAAGAAATAACTCATGCAGCCACTGAAGTTCGATGTACTTCACAGGGGGATGCACCACCGGTAGGTTCAAGAGTAGTGGGAAAGTCTTCCCAAAAACTGCGTAGCAGCTCGAAGCCACACCTAGAAACTAGTAAGATAAATACAGCATCCTCACCTTTCTACCAAACAGGTTCAGTGCTGATACCGGAAAGTCTTAAGCAACTTCTTACCAGCCTTCGTCATGAAGTCGAATCTTTGGAGGAGGTAGTTATTCAAGCCCACGAGAATCATTACTCAAATCTTACTCGTTCTGGATCGTCCACACAGGCAATGGAGAAAATGCAAGGTGATCCAAGTACAACACCCCCTACAAACATTCCTTCTTTACAGGAATTAGGAGAGCTTTTAGAGGAGAGAGATACGTTAGCACAGCAGTTTGCGGGAGCAGATGCTGTGGTGCAGAGGTTTCGTCTAAAAGGGGTTCACACCCCCTTACTAGCAGCGCTTTGGTCTATTATATGCTCATCAACTATAGAATCCGAGGAGTGATAACACGGGAATGACGCTTTGCTATGCTATCTAGAAATGCTCAGTATGTTGCTCTACATTCCTTAAATTCTCGACCACTACTTTTTTTGTTTCGATACGATTTTGATTAGTGATATGTAGCTCTCTATCGGGCTCAAGCTTTTACTTTAAGAGTATCCTGTGGAAGGAATGCGTATTTTTGGTGCATAGCGCGGTCGTCTTCTTCACTAGGGTTTAATATGATTGTTCATAAAAAAGCATTATTATCCTCTTAGATACCTGCGTGCTTTAGACACCTTAACTCCTATTACTTCCATTATTCTTTCCGTTTTTCCTCGTTATCGTATCACCATTTTATTGAATAATAGATCTTGTGAGTTTAATGAAACACATTTTCTATCATTCTTGATTTGGTATACATATTTTTTTTTGGGCTTCCCTATTATGTGAGAGCACTAGCACACGCTAGTCATCATGCTCATTAGTACATTTCTTGCATTCTTTTTGGCATTAGTGTTGCCAAAAGTAAGAATCTAGTTTTGTAATGATGAAATCTGACAACGCAACAGCATACTCTCAAAGAGGAGTAAGTCTTTGACATACTCTTTGTGAGATGGCTGCTATCGTAGGATTTGCATACTATTTCACAACTAATTGGGACTTCGAAAATTTAAGTAATCCTAGACAATGGTTCATTCCATCGCTTTGCTTTATAAATTGTGAAATTAGTAAATTTTTCTCTTTTATGAAGAATTTTTCGCTATTGACTCTCTTCATTTCTATTGCTACTTTAAAAATTCATTTTTCATTCCACTCTTTCTAATTTTCTTTATGATGGAATACAATTAAACCGAGGTTCATTGAGTTTTTTTAAAACGTAACTGTATAAATTTAGTTACCATTATATAGGCATTGAAGTTACAAGAGGTCTCTCTGATTCTTTTAGACTAGACTATAGGAGAGTCGTAATGGGGTTTAGAAAGTATCGAGGTAAATTAATAACCCCTCAAGGAGTGAGCTTTTTCCTGACCCTCCTGGGGGGTGGATTGTTCTTTAGTTTATCATGGTGTATATTGTTGGTGAAGGTTAATTCTGTTCGTAATTCAGGAGCAATACGTCTCGCGTTGTTGGAGTTACTCTCGGTTGCGGCAGCTTCGATCGCCCACGTCCTGTTTTTTAATCTGCTCTATGCAAGCCGGCTTAGTTATGTAGTCGCTAACGTGTCCCATATTAGGGATGCTTTTTTAATGCGTCTAAACTCTATCCGGCCACATAACCTTTCTAGGAAATCAACCCAATCCGATCCAAATTCCCATGAGACACTTCTCAAACCGTTTACACGGAAGGTGGGGTCGGAGAAGTTGCGATCACAACGAAAAAATAATTCACTGCAATTGTTTATTTCGGTATTTTTGTTTTTATTAGGAATTCACATTTGGGTTCACTGGGCCGTTCCTTTTAGGCATCGACAATCACAGGAGATTTTGTTAGGGTTGATGAGGGGTTTCATAGATGGAACCGTATGGCTGATTTCATCACTACTGTGCTTGTACCATTTATTACGGTTTCTATCACAATACATTGTTTCTAAGGTCCAATACCGAAAATTTTACCGTTGGGGACTCATTTTTACCGTTGTGATCACTGTCGGTTCAGTAGCATTAGCACTGTTTTCCATACTTTCCTTAATATGGTCTATGGACACCATCTCATCTCTGCGTTTAGGTATCCTTGAAGAGCCATGCGACCCGTGCGAAGCGGAGGGTTTGAGATTGAATCCAGCACTTCGTAGGTCGTGGGTGGTACCAGAAATAGTACCTTGGGGATTAATTGAGCGTCTTAGAGGTCATCAGGGGTGCCAACATAAAAGAGGACAGAATATCGGCTACATAGATGAGATGAAGGAAATACTAGTCGTGTCGTCGTTGTGCTTTGATGGCAGCAAGCCGAGGGTTTTTTTGGAGCGCCCCGGGAACAACGAGATGAATGGGCATGTAGACCCATCACTGGACGAGGTCCCTACTGCTGACAAGAAGTATCATACCGAGTTAGAGGCTAAATACGGAACACCAGAGAAGGCAGCAAGGGAGGGGGTGATCGTGCACCGCAATTCTAAGACCGGATTCATTTCTGCTGTGGAAATTGAACCATCGAAGTTAATTCCTGTAAAGCGTGAGGCTTTACACCCAAGAGAGCTTGCTATGCGTCCCCAATGGCCGTCAAAGGAAGTGTTTGAGATCCCCCTGGGTCGCTCAGCTGCATATATGGTGTGTTGCCAAGATATGAAAGACGAAGATTTTTTTTTGTTTCCTGTGAAGTATAACGCGAGCAGATATTGGGGTGTGGGTGGCGCCAATGAAACCAACATATCAAACCACCAGAAGCCCATTACCGCAGATAATATCACTGGAGAGTATTATGAGCCCGCTGGCAACGTTCTTATTTTTTTGTTCGATTCACTGAGTCGGCAAGGAACATATCGGTCGCTTCCACGCTTTGTGAAATGGGTGCACGACTTCCAGAAACGCCGATCCGGTAATAGCACGGAGGCACATCGCGTGTTTGAACCCAAAGCAGTCAGCACCCTGGGTTGGAGTACCGCTGGTAATCTATGTCCTTATGTCACTGGTACCACCATTATAGGAATGAACTATAGCAAGGAAGCAGATATTGATATGATGAATCGAAGCATTTTCAACATTGCAAAGGCCAAACACGGGCCTGCGATCAGCACTGCATTCACGACGGGGGCGTGCCACGACTTCTTTGAGGCCCTCGTAGGCAATCGTGAGGCTAGCAGTGGATCTGGCGGGCCGCTTCAAGGGATTGATTATCATCTCTTCCAACCCATGTGCCATCTGGAATACTCCGGGCTGCACAGCAACTTCGAGGGCCCTTATAGCATTTTCCGACGTTGCATTGATGGGCGTCAAGTACACGAGCACGTTTTGGACTACACGAAATACCTGCTACAACGCCAGATTAGTCAGAGAGCGAACACGACGAGATGTGAGGATGGGACGGACCTGCAGGATAGACATTGTAACTCGAGTCTCAATAAAGTGAAGTACTTTTTTGACTTCACGTACTTTATGGAGGCACATGAGGGAACGCACGGTATCATCAGGCTTGTTGATGATGCCCTGGTTGATTTCATGCGTCATCTTGAGGAGAATTTACACTTTTTTGATGATCCGCTAAACACTTTCATCTTTGCTGGCGACCACGGGAACCACATGGGGCCCTACTTTGAGTATACAAGCGCTGGCCGATTCGAACGCACCACCCCTGCAATGCTGTACATTATACACCCCGAGGTCATGCGGCGCGTCGATCTGCACAAGGGGCGTTCCGCAGGTGAGTCAATGAAAAATTTTGAAGATCGAATGAAGCGTTTAGCCACGCCGTTAGATTTTTATATGACATTAGGTGATCTTTCTGGTGTTTCTGTGAGACCGTATGAGGAATACATGAAGCAAAAGGTTCTGCCGGCCTCGCTGTTTGACGCGCGTGTTGGGCCACCAATTCAAAGCTGTTATGACTTTTTGACTAAGTCACATATAGACCCTTGCGCTCTTACATTCTGCACTCCAAAGGATGAGTCTTAGAACATGAAACGGATATAGGTGTGATAATTTGATATTTTTGAAGGTTATAAACAATTTAATTTCCGACGGCTAAATTTATACAATGAATTTTTTATGCAAGTGCCTTTTTTCCAAAAAGGTTTAGGAGCAGTTTATGTGTTTATACACAATCTTATTGCTGAACTGACTGATAAGAGTAAATTTTCAAATTTATTTTACTAATTTAATTCGGTTGTCTACAATAAATAAAAAACCCAACTTTAGGATTCCAGCTGCATTTCCTATTATAGTAGAACACATAATGACTAAAAAGAAATGATGTAAAAAAACTCCCTTTGGGTGCTGCTAAACCGAGGCATGATTTTGCTTAATTTGCGAAGTCATTCAAAGTATATATATATAAATAAATATATATATATATATGCAGTACTGAACAACCCTGTACGATTTTTGTCCATATTTTTTGCATTACTATTACCAATACAATACTAGATTTGCTGGTCATGAGAGTTTCAATTTTCCGATTGTACCCTTTCCATTATCTTTATCCCCCTTTTCCCGTGGAGAGTGTCGTTGATTCTCAAAGACGCGCAAGCTACGTTCCTTCAATGGATTATCATTGCATGCTATAGAGTGTCTTTAAGGCAATGATGAAGCCGATTAAATTTCCTCCCAAACAAACTTATTGCTAATGATGATTATAATACTAAATTTTAAATGAATGCGACTAAATTTAGAGCTGCTGGCTGAATCACTAGTTAAATAAACAATGTGGTTTGTAGTGTTTACCATGTCGTAACTCATTAATCAAGTGGTAAAGTCTTTGTCAGTTACCAAGAAGGGAGTCTGTAGTTCAAGTGGCTTCGATATCTGGGGAGGTTCATATTCATGAGAAGTAGGATGTGCAAGAGCGAAGTAGTGATTAGCATGCATGTGGATTGACCATTTCATTGGCTAGGGGAGCAATGTACGGATATTTATTCATTTATGATATTATCCACTAACATCTTCAGTGAGAAGTATATCATTCGTGAACTTACGCGTTTACAAAAAATGGTGTTCCCTGCAATTGAATTCATATGGAAGGATAGTTAAATTGTCATGCCTTTCAATACAAAGCAATAAATGGAGGATCTGGTTTAGCGGCCTAATTATCTTTCCCTCTCCTCCCCCCTTCCCGCCTTACCCAAAATAAAGGGACCTAGTTTACGTAGGATACCGGGAGGGTCTATAATATTTTTTTTTATTAGATAATGTGCAGCACATTGCATGGTAAGCAATTAACAGATTATTATCGCCTTTTGTTTTATGAGTTCATTCACTTAGTAGATATGTGGCTTCAAATATCGTAGGGCCCCCTCAACTGGAAATACATTTTTTAAAATAACTGGAAAACATGCATTGCAACCTATATACGTGAATTTTTAGACTCTATAACGGCCT
This sequence comes from Phytomonas serpens 9T, assembly GCA_000331125.1. Lineage (NCBI taxonomy): Eukaryota > Euglenozoa > Kinetoplastea > Trypanosomatida > Trypanosomatidae > Phytomonas > Phytomonas serpens. The sequence continues at coordinate 15,058 of AIHY01000237.1, forward strand.
TCAACATTTTTTCATTTTTTCGACTATTTAGTTATGCCCTTTCGTGTAAAAAACAATTTCGTTTACAATATTCCGCAAAGGGTTTCATTCTTTGATACTTAAAATCGCAAAGACAAGTTACATAGCTATAGAAATAAAATGCTTTCTCAATCATCAACGGACCCATTCGTTGGGGCCATAGATAACATTGAGATGCTGCATGACATAATGAAGTATATTCCTTTCAATCGGCGCACTCTCACCGCAATGCGGTGCGTCTCCAAACCATTCCGAAGAGGTGTGCAAAGCACTCGAAGCCCATGGTCGGGTTACAATGAAGTGATGTTGTCACGCTTTGGTCAGTGTGTGCTTTTTAATGCCCAGGAAGATGAAAAGGGCAGCAGTTGTTTTAAATTGATTTCAATTTCACCCATCGGACGTAAATTTCAGAATGTATGTGCGAGGGTACTGAGTCGCTACCACACTCGCGTCGCCAACGGCCTCACCAAATTGGTACTTCATTACTCACACATTGACAATTCCTCATTTGAAACTTTCGCCACTTTATCCAATTTAAAAGAATTAGAGCTAGTCTCATGTCGCGGCTTGACCTCTATTAAGAATGCTAGTCTTATGAAGAAACTTGAAAGGCTCGAAGTGGCTTTTTGTCCACTGGAACCCGATGGCGTTCAAGATCTTTGTCTCCCTTCGCTGAAAAGTCTAATTCTCCGCTCTTGCCACAGACTGAGCGATCTCAATGAAATCGCCAGTGACACCGCCTCATCGCTGGAGGAGGTGACCATTGAGAATTGCAATGCGTACGACGACACTTCCAACTTTTTCCTACTTAACCTTGGACCCCGTCTTCGCGTGCTGTCTCTTTGTAGTACCCACATTGATAGCGCCCTTGCGTTAGTTACGCAGAGGGATCAAGTTTCAAATCTAAACACACTCCTGCTCTCTGACACGCCAATCCGTAGTGAAACTCTTGATCAAATTACCCCATTTTTGGAAAATAGCTTAGAATACTTATCATTAGAAAATTGCCGAAAATTGAACGGCTTTGAGTCGTTAGGGATGCTGCATCAGCTACGTTTCTTAGATGTTTCACAGGCGGAGTTGATTGACGGCCTTGATATGCTTGTTGCATGTCGAAATTTAGAACTCTTTCGGGTGGCCAACTCACCTGTAGAAGACATTTCTTTTCTTGGGTCGATGCAATTTCTTCGAGTCTTAGACGCACCCGCATCCAGTCTGACCGATTGCGGGATCTTAGCCCTCAAGGACGCACCTGAGCTGGATACGGTGGTGCTGACTAGATGTATTCATATTACGGATCTGAATGTTCTACTGACATGCCCCCGAATTCGGCGCATCTTTTGTGCGCAAACATCCATTACAGATGAAGGTATTGCTGATCTTGCGGAGTGTGAGAATCTAGAGGAATTAGATATCAAATTGACATCTGTAAGGGATCCTAACTTTATGGCCACTTGCAAGTCGCTTAAATCTATCAATGTCTGTGGAACTGTAGATTCTATTGAAGGCATTCAAGAATTGCTGAATCGAAAAGATCTAGACGTGGTGTGTGATTCATTCGATGGGAGTCAGTATATGGATTAATGATATTTCTTTTTTCTGAATATGAAATTCACCTTTGTCCAAAGAAGGGTTTTCTGCTTGAGTAAGGAATATATGCTGTTGCGGAATGCAATGGGACAATGCTTTCCTTTTTGCAATCGGAGGAAACTTCAACAACACCAGAAAAGCAAGTTGCTGTAAATATACTGCATTTTCTCCACAATTAATTTTTCTGCTTAATTCATGTTTCTGAATTTTTTTCCACCTTTCTCTCCATAAAAGTAATCTAGAAAAGTTGTTGATGGACAATCATACTGACGTATCTTGGAAAAAATGCCAAGGGGAAAGTAAAGAGGAAGACAATGAGTTCCCTTTGCTCGTCCCTAGCCCTGACAAACCTCATCTTACATGGGCCAAATGCATCAAACAACAGCACTATCATCTCCAGCGTGCATTTTCCTCCACACTTGAGCATAATTGCCGATCGGACACTTCGCAAGGTGCACATGGAGACAACATGGACCACGGAACCAGTAACCAAACTAGTGATAACGATCTGAAGTGTTGGAAGAGCCTTATCAACTCTAAAGAAGAGGCAGAAAGGTTGCAGGACTACGCACAGGCCATGCACTATCTTGCGACCAAGTATTGGGAGGCTCCCTTACCGAAGCCAAGCAATTCGAGTAGCTTAGAAGTGTACGAAGCGAAAGATCGAGGATCTAGCTCTCCTAGCATTACGGTTAACGAAATACCGTTAACTAACGCATCAACGGGATCCACGGATGCAATTCCAAGCCGGAAGCGCTCTCGAGATGCCAGCATAGCCTCGGCAAATACTCTAGACGAAAGAGGCGAGCAAGTCCCCCTTGAGGCCATTCGACAGCGCCGCTATGATGACCGGATTCAATGTTCATTGGATTGTGTTGAGGCGTTCTATCTTGGACGGCCATCCATGGGAGAGGTGAGGGCAAGCCCGGAATTGCTTTTTCATGAGCTGCCCTTGACTTTTTCGCGTGCTCTTAAGCCTTGGCGGCGTGATTTCTTCCGCGAAAACGCGCGAATGGCCACTAAGTCTGAGATTGAGGATCGAATACTACAGTTGTCTCGTGGGACTAACAACGTGGAGCCTACGACAAATGAACTGATGCATGTAAGGCATTCTTTTACACCTCAAACAGCCTGGGATCAATCAATGCGTTACGTCCGCCTTATGCAACGGGTTCGCGACGTAAGGAATGGGAATATGACATCCGAAATAGACGGCAACGTTCTTAGCATCCCCGCTCTGCACGCCATCGATGTTGGTAGTTGCTATGGTCCGTTTTTTGGAAAGTCCTTTTCTCACCACGTCCTGCGCTCCGTCCCCCTACATGTCGTTGCCATGGATCTTTGCCCGTATTCGCGCCCAATCTTGGATCACCCTCCGCGGGACTGTGCACAGCAGTCTGGAAGGGTCTGGAGGGGCGACTGGCTGAGCGTGACGTTCTTCAGATTGCCAACCCACAGGCCCACAGGCAGCAGCGTTGACGACGGCTGCAATGTACCCTATTTGAAATTTCGAAAATCATCCACTGATGAGGACCCAAGCGAGGAGGTCGAGGCGGTCGCTCTTGAGTCGTTCGACGTGGTCTTTTTCTGCCTGTTTTTGTCATACCTGCCCTCGGCTCGTCTACGCTACCGGGCCTGTGTGAACGCGTATCTGAGTCTCAAGGAGGGGGGTTTGCTTGTTATCGTCAGCACGCGTACCCAGGGCTCCCGTCGCAGGAAATGGGTCGAGGAGTGGGTGGCAGCAATATCCTCCGTTGGGTTTGCCCGTGTTCATCAACTAATTAGAGAAAAGATTGTGGTACTTTGCTTCGAAAAGCAAAGCCACTCGGAGACGCGGAAGCAGCTCGATGATGTGAACATGCTTGCGCAAGACGGTGAAGTGTCAATGGCAGTGGATGCCCTACTGGAGCAGCTCAATCGCTCCCCATTTGCCTCTGACGGGCTTCATGTCATGGCAGATGAGGGTATTTAAGAGGGTAGTGAATGATATTATGGGGTGGTAGAAATTTAATTTGAACATTCAAGCGATTTTGTTGCGCTCTTATCTGTATACATAATTTCTTTTCCTGTGAAATCTTCTGAGATCTATTCTGCCTGTTTTCTTAGGATGAGAGTGTGTAAGCGGAATCATATTTTAGCAAAAAATGATTGCCGGGTTATACAAATAAATGGATACCTATAACTATTACATACCCTAATATATATGGATCTAATAATAGTTTTGACCACTCATGACATAAGAAAGCTTGAATACAATTTTTAAATAAGCGCTACTTTGCCTTCTTTCCCAGAATTACAACTGATCGTCGACCCAAATGCTTCTCTTTTGATGAATGCGATGAGAGTGATACATGCAGATGCCTTGCCTTTTCTTCTCAAACCTCTACATTACATATTAAAGGTCATTGTGAAAGCATGGAGATTCATGTTTTTGATTTTGATGGGACGTTATTCTTTTCCCCAACGCCGAACAAGCGTTTTGTTTGCGCAGAATATGGCCCATGGATGTTTGGGAGTCTTCAGGGGTCGCTTTCTTCAGGGGGATTTGGATGGTACCAGAGCTTGTCGACATTATCCCCGCCGGCCGTGCCGGCCGAACCTGCTGAGTCGCGATGGTATATAACTCCGGTCGTTAACTGGTTTCGTAGTCTTATTGCAGGAAAAGCTTCTTCGTGTAATGCTATACCAGATGGGAAAACTGAGCATATTTCCTCTAATAATTGCTTTCAAGAGCACACTAACGGCAATGACGTGGTGAAGCGACTTTTTTTTGTTTTGACAGGCCGTAATGAAGGGTTTCGGAGCCGTATCGAACGTTTGTTGGATCACATAGGCTTGCTTCAGCATATCGAGCATGTCTTTCTCAAACCGTACGATGGGCCCGGGACTGTAGAATACAAATTAAACACTTTTTTGGATCTCATTCTAAAGTGGAAACCACAACATGTATTCTATTATGAGGATCGCTACGATCAAGGTGCAAAGATCTTAGAAGGGATGGAACAACTGCAAAGTGCCCTCTCTCCTTGCTGTAGCAGTGACACACATGTGTGCTCGCTATATGCCCTTTTAGACGCAAATGCTCAGAAGACCGGAGCAGCTTGTGTGATACCATCTGTTCCAGATGAGTTATCTGTTACGTCTATTACCCCTCTGCCTCACCATACCAGTGGGAATAGCGGGTTCAAACACTCTGATAGCTTCGTGAATTCTGGAAGAATGATATCTCGGAGAGATCTCTACGCGGGTGACATCAAGCGTCAGAAGCAAGTGGTTAGTTATGTTAACCGTTGGCTGCAGAAGACTATCCGTGATCGCAACAATGTCTTCAAACAGGGGCAGCTGGACGAGTTCTCAAAGTCCCTTCCGGGAATAGATGGCTTGTCTAGGGATGTGGATACCATTCGTGATGCAAAGGCGCTGAGCTCAACATCAAAGGTCTTAAAGCCGTCTCATGCTTCCACGATAAATACCCTCAAGGGGGGGCAAAAAAGCGCGGATAATTTTCCTTGTGAAACTATTAAGTTTTGCTCGCCATTGAACTTCAGTTTCACTTTAGTAATGATTCCGAACGAAATTTCCTCTCACTCATCTGAAATGCTGACCCGGGCGCAACAGTCCCTGTTAATAGCTACACTGATCAAAGAAAAGGAAACTTTATGAGATTTTAGAATTTCATTCCAATGGTTTCTGCTAAACGTATATATTTTTGAGGATATTTAATAATCTCATTGTTACTTAATCTTAATTTTTTTTTGCTGAATATTTTGTTGAAGCCTTTGGCAAATTTAATTTGCAATGGCTGAGGATGTAAATGGGATTGAAGGCGATGAAGAGCGAGCGACAGCCTCTCTTTAACAATTTTCACTTTGATTCCAATACTTAATTTACTATATATACAAAGGGGACACAGCTTAGAAATATATATATATATATATATATATATATATATCAATTTATTTGAGTAGACCTATAGAAGTATAGATCAAGCGGTGAGATAACCTTTCACAATATAAGGCTGAACAGGGAATAACGTCTGCTGAGTAGGAAATGCGCGCAGCCAAGTTGCCGTCGAATATGGCTGTCTCCAAAGTGTTAGCCGACCGTCACTACATTATTACCGCCGTCGACAATTGCAAAAGTTACCAGCACTTTCTCCAGCAATTGTCACCACAAGGAAGGACGTCGTTGCTTTCATCAATGAAATCTGACTCCTTGGTGGCTAAACTTCAGTTCAGCATCGACAAGCTCGTGCCCGAGGACATGACCTCGCTTCTAGTGCTTTGTCGCGCTATTACCTATCCTACGGGATCCTTCAACTTCTCCTTCCAGGGTAGCCCAATTTCCTCCTTGTGCACCCTATCTGCTTCGAATTCGCAAGACGGTCCCGAATTGATGTTGCCCCAGGATGCAGTCCGAAAGTTGGTTTGTATGCATGTCGTCCAGCGGGAAGTGGGGGACTTTGTTCCGAATAATCTAATCTACGATCGTCTCAAGTTGTACCAGGACGGGTCTGAGGAGGGACCCTCTGGAATTGACGGATTCCCCGAATTCCTGCGGCACGCGCAGCGTCAAACAGCCCAATCCCCGGAGGAGGCCCAGCGGGCGGTAGGGTGCCTGCCGGACAGCCCCGCCATGGCGACGCCCGAGGCCAAGCTCGCACAGGACCCCCTTACGCACGACGACGAGGCGCGGAGGCGGTCGGTGGAGAACGCGACGATTTCCATTGCCTCTCCCAACGCGAGCGCCGTCTTCACCTTTTATCCCTTTAAGGTCTCGGTCGAGGCGAGCATCCCATACCGCTCCGAGCACTTCTGCGTGATGGTAAACCTCAAGCCGATTCTTCCACATCACCTCATGGTAGTGCCCTTGCGTTGTGTGGGAACTATTCATGGTCTCACCAATGAAGAGGTGAAGGACTGGGGCCGAACGATGGTCTTGACCCTTCGTGTTCTGAATGAGGTTCATAACCGCAAGCGTCGAGACGATGCTATGCGACAGGGATTGCAGAATGTGAGTTATTGTGTGGCCATTCAACAAGGTACTGAGTCGGGGCAGACAGTGCCCCATTTTCACACCCATGTCATTCCCTTTAACTCTCCGGAGGACCTGGGCGTGCCTCCAGATAGTGATGAGAATCAGTCTCCTCGGATTCCGCGAACAAAGCAAGAAATGGGGGAAGAGACAGCTTTTCTAAAACCTTTTTTTGCTGAACTGGCAAAAGCTATAATATAGCAAACCTTTATACTACCTTTACCATTTCAATTTAATTTCACATTCATTTTCCCTTTCCTTCCCCTTTCTTTTTCCATCCCCCTTTCACAATATGTACATATATATACATATATATATGTATATATTGACGACGTGTTAGAGTACAGAAAGGTGACGTTGAATTTTTTATTTTTGTTACCTTTTTTCGTCTCATGTATCGAATGGGATTCGCCAGGTATGGCATACAACAGATACTGTCATATTATTCAAAACGAAGAACTCATTTTGCCTCTATCTGTTCATTGAATTGCAATAGGGATAGCTAATTTTGATTTCCATTATAACATAGGGATACTATTAATGCTGTGAGGCAATCTCAACGACATTTTTCATATAGTCTATTTTTAGAAATGTTTTTTCTTACTTCTAAGCTGTCCGACTGTGTTGCGGCAAAGCAGGCAATGCGCTCTCATTTCTTGAAGAAGCTTCGAGCATGGGCTCTTTCCTGCTCAGAAGAATGCCAGGAACATTCCTTTGCTGTGTGTGATACGCTATTCAATTATTTACATGACAAGTACCTTTTTACTCATAATTTCCAATACGCGAGTTCTCTTCACAAAACTAAAGAGCTTGCAGGGGCGTCTTCAATGCCACCAGTCCTCAATGATTTCCCTCTGAAAAGACGGGAGTTGTATGTCTGCGCCACTCTTCCATTATTTTATGAAGTAAATCTCTTACCACTACTAGAGCGACTTTGGTCTTGGCGCGATGCGGATAAAATTGGTGTCAAACGGGATAAAACATCTAATTCTTCCATTGCATCTACGGAAGTCTTTACTATGGTACCAGTGGTTGTGGAGCCTATTGGTGGAAAGTCAAAGGTGAACAAAGCAAACTCATCGGAGGGCTTTTCAACGCATTACGAAGAGTGGCACCATCCCGTCGTCGACGCGCATAGTCGACTACGCCAAGCAATGACATTTGTAGAGGTATATGACCCCAAGGATTTGAGGGACTCTTTCGAAATCCGTGGCCCTCTGAAATTGCGTGAGCTTAAGAGCAGTGAATTCGAGTCCTTTTTTGTTAGACACAGTACCGTAAACCAAGGATGGGGAAGCAACTGCAATGGGTTCCCAGGCACGACAGGTTCTAACTCACGAGATCCACGGCGAATTTTACCCTGCGGGGACTGGGGGAGCTTATTCCCAGAGCACTTTCCACCCCCAGGACTTTTACAGCCTTTGTGCGGGAGGTATAATTTTTTGGATCTTAGCATGGATCACCAAATAAACCAGAACGATGTCAATCACAAATCCTCCGATTCGCAAAGGAGTTATCTTTTCGATGGTAGTTCGGGGGTCAGTAATGTGGATGTTGTTGTCCTGGCTCCAGGTGTGTGTTTTCAGTGGCTTGGAGGCCTACGCCTAGGAAAAGGTGGTGGGTTCTACGATCGATTCTTAAACTACCTGCGATCCATCACTGAAAATAGGAGGATACCACTTCCATCTTCTTCTGCGAATGCGGTAATAAATGAAGGTTGTAACATAGGGGTTAAACAACACTTATCGGTCGAGGTTATTGGTGTTGGCTTTGATCAGCAAGTCTTGAGTGGTGAGGGGAGCCAAGAGGCCATGGAGAGCTTGTGGGCCTGCGTAAACGAAGAGGACGCCCATGTTGACGCCATTGTCACACCGTCGTCCGGTATAGAAAAAGTAGATTGCGTTGATTTACATAGATTAAGTCTGAGGAAAGGGAAGTCATTACATTTTTCCAAGATTCACACTTAATGTGCCCATTCCTTTCAAAATAGATCAAAAGAGCAAACTAATTTAAACCTTAAGTATGAGGTGGTGCTCCCATCCCTTTCTGAAAGGCTTCTTATTTGCTGCATGGAAACATATCTTATTTACTCCAAGGAGCGATCTCAAATACATGATGTTGTGTACGAAACCGACTCTTCAGCGTTTATCATTATTATTACTATGTAGATTTTAGTCAAACCATTTATTTTCTTTTGTTAAAACTTCTTTTGGATTTGTTTAACCAGCAGCAGGGACCCGAGTAGGTATGGGTGCTTGCATTTAGATTCACATTCCTGATACCTTCTTTTTGAGAGGCTATGGGAAAGGGGGTGTGCGGAATCCCATCCCCCCCCTGTTCGGGGCGCGGGGGGTTCGTTGGGGTCTGACCCAATTATAAACTTGAAATCATCCTGCCCTGGGTGGCTTGATTCACTCAAAACGGATCCATGTTGTTGTTGTTGCTTCGTTGGATCCCCTCGGTGAGACATTGCTGTTGCCTGTGCGTGTGTGTGAGGGGATAGCCTTCCAGTAGTCATGACTTCTTTCCTACATATCTTCTTTTCTTTTTGAGTGCTTAGAATAGACTCTTGAGAAACGTGTTCGTGTGAAGGGAGTCTAAAAAGGTCACTTTTTATTTACTTTTAGACACATGAACAATGCGCCACCATCTTCCTCGCGATGCCGTCCATCCACTACCCGTCCCTGCTTAACCGTATTAGAGCGTGAGGTAGGGATGGCACATCTTTCCCACATGGAGCGTCTGGCACATATTCGCTTGAATTCTTCCAAAGGAATTCAAGACTACCCCAGTGTGGACTTTGCGAAAGAGCACGCCAAGGAGGCTTTAGAGAAATCGGAATTTATAGGAGGGAGTAGCAGTCGCTACATGCGCTCACTCAAAGCAAAAGAAAAGGATTTGTACAAAAAAAATCAAATATTATTAAGTCATCTTGTTGAGACCACTGAGGACTCAATGCGCCGTGCACAGCAAATGTATAGGAACCCTGAAGAGGAAAATGCATCATGCAGACGGAAAGCAGAGCAGGCAAGGCGAATGATATTACAACGCCGAAAGTATGCTGAGTCTATCCAACGTGCGAACCAAATTATTTTAAAGCATTTAATTGAAGTCAAGCCCAATGTCCGCACTACTAAATCATTGAATGACTGGTATCAGAATGTTCATACAAAGCGTGTGGCGAAAATTAGCCGTTTTAAACCCGCAGAACCTTTTGCGGGCGCGCGAATCCTAGAGAACGAGTGTGGTGTCCGATTAGGGAGCTGCTATCCCCACGAGACGGATAAGTTCGACCTGGACACTCAAACGAAGCATGACTCGAGGGATGAGGATCGAACGTGCATGGAGCGGATGCCTCTGCTGCGTGGGCACCCCTTCCCCCCCCCGAGTATTGGTGAATTGATGAAAACGGTACCGCGTGCGCTGCTACCGCCGCTGATGTCGACTTCTTATGGCGGTTTTATTATCAACGAGAACCCGAATGCGTCAACGAGGGAGACGGAATGGGAGACGCGAGGTCGTTCTGGGCGAGCCGGGGAGTCGTCTTCACGATCCCCGGCGCGGC
>AIHY01000238.1:0-16551 GCA_000331125.1 Phytomonas serpens 9T
GCTCTTCCTGTAACGTGCTTATGAATTGCTGCAGAGACGAGGAGGGGAAGGTCGAAATGCTAGCCGGTGAAGTGGACGTTGATTGGGATTCCTTTTCCTTTTCCTTTGCCTCGCTTTCGACAGGGATCTCACTCTTATCACCTTTCCTATGAGCATTTGGGGAATCCAACTCTTTCACTTGGTGAATGTCTGCAAGGTGCTGGAAGTCCATTCTCAGAACCGTGAGGGCGGCATTGAAATTGTCGACGATATCTCTGCACAGGGAGGTACTACTACCGTCGAAGTTCATCGAGCTGGTGACTGTACTGGGGTTCGGCAACAGCCCTGGTGCTGTTGTGTCCATATTTATCTAATAGTTCCGATGAGAAAAAAGAATAACAAACACCCTAGACGTGTAAACTCAACTTAGCTCACTTGAATATTATAAATATATGGAGAAATAAACAAAAGTTAATAGTTTGTTCAAATCTACATTGAGCCGATCTTCTGCTTTTTTATTATTGTGATGATCCCATGGGTCCGACGCGCATCAAGGATGCGTGTTAGGACAAAAAAATAACATTCTTTTCCGTACTATTTCTCTGATATCAATGCATATAAAAAATTACTGAATTTAAAACAATAATAATAATAAAAAAGAATTCTATGTCAAAAGCAACGTGTATGAGATGGAAAAGGTGATCCACACCCACCCATATCGAAATCGTAAGGGTCTTACCCGGGATAGGTGAGCTCTCTTCCGCAACACACGACGTTTTTTCTGATTTTTTTTTAAAGCTTATTGCTGCAATCCTTCCGTGATCTCTCAATGAGCTGCGTTCGAGACGGCCTTTGTGCCCTCCGCCATGGCGTGCTTGGCGAGCTCCGCAGGGAGCACCAAGCGGACGGCCGTCTGCAACTCACGTGCGCCCAGAGTGCGCTTCTTGTTGACCCGCACCAAAGTTGCGGCCTCCGTCGCGATGCGCTCGAAGATGTCGTTCACAAACGAGTTCACGATCTTCGTGGTACGGCTGCTCAGGCTCATCTGCTTGTTAATGGCTTTGAGCGAGCGATTCACATACACGTTCCAGCTGCGCTTCGGCTTGCGGTGAGAGGTGCTGGAGCGCTTGGCTTGAGAAGCAGACTTGGGAGTGGCCATTTGGATATGTGGATTGGTGTTTAGTGTCGAGTGAAAATAAGCTAGCTTTAGGAAGACCTGCGTGTATAACGTTTTTCTAAAAAAAAGAGGATGTGGGGAAAGAAACATATTTTAATGAGCCTCCGTTTGGACAAACAAGAGAATACGGTATTCCAATTAAGTAGACACATGTATCGAAGTACATGTCTTATGATACATTTTTTATTAGTGCTGTATTGACCTTGAACGAAGCTTGATAGCATAACGCTGTTTGAACTCTCACCATGTTTTTACAACATCATTTTATCACAGAATGCGATATCTCACACTAGTCTTTTGTCTTTGCGCATGGCTCCGACGTGCATGGAGAGTCCTTTTCACACGCACGGCAGCATTTAAACCCCCATGAAAAAATATCCGGATTGAAGTAGCTACCAAAGCAATATGTATGGTCTGCATACGAGGTGACGTCCTGATGAGAGAGCCGCATTAGCTTCTCATGAACCCGCATAAGATGTGCTTTCTCTGTTTCAATGGCAGAGCTGCCAGGTGTGAAAGGGGCACACGTACCTCCCTTCGATACTTTTTCGGATTCGCACGGCGCCTCAACGGCCGCAGCAGTCCCCCAAGCTGAATTCTCTATCGAAGAAAGCGATTTTGATGCAACGTTGCTAATATTTTGATCAGCAGAGCTTCCATAAAGTGACCGAACAAGCGTGTTTACGGCGAGTTCCTTGCCATCCGAATTTTGGCTTTCAATCTTCCCGTCCTTTATTTCTTTGTCTGAAGTCTCCTCCTTTGTTGTCGATGCGTCTCCCCTCCCTTCGAACCTGTCTAAACCCTTAGCCCGACCTAATTCTTCGTCCAGTGCGAAATCCACAAAAGACCTGGACTGCCCCGTCAGGTAGCGATGCTGAGACTCCACATAATTGTAGTAATCTCCAGACTGATAACGCTGTAGATCACCCTGGAAAAGCCTAGTGGGATCATGCGAATTTGGATTTTCTCGCATCGCCCCCATTTTGGGGTCGAAAAAGATGTCCTTTTCGTCTAGATTTTCTAAGTATTTTGGAAGAGGTTGTATTTCAAGCCCACCGTGTTGAGCGGCTAACTTGGCGAATGCGTTTTCTGGTCTAGCTCGCTTAGTCGTGTCGCTCTCGTGGTCATCGCCAGGCTCTCCTTCATCTTTCTCTTGGGGAGCCTGGTGTAGTAAATCAATGCCCACTTTGTCCACAAAGCGGTCTCGCTTTTGCGCGGACGTCGGGGCTGTGCCCTTTGCCGGGGCGACCACCTTCACATCGACCCCCGTTACTACCCCACTGTACTTCGCGCCTACTTTTTTCTTCGGCAGTAGACAGTGCGGCGTCTTGTGTGTGCGGGAGCCACAGTTCGCGCAGGCCCCGGCGACGTAATGCTTCGGACGCCCCACCACCATAATACGCTCCTCGTAATCGTTCAAGCGGTCATAGGCGTCCGTGGTGTCGGTACCATCCACGCCCTTCTTCCGCTGGTGATCGAGGGTGGTGCCCTGCACGCCGTAGTACCACGGCGCGCGGGCGATGGACTGAGGCACGTTGGGGCTAATTTCCTGTTGCGTAACAGCATCCACGGCGAGTGGCGCGAGGCCGAACTTGCGCTTTTCATCGAGCTCTCGCTGGTCTCGAAGGAGCTGACGCACCGATGTGGGTGTCTTTTTCCCATTATCGCCCTTCTGAGGGGGTGATGGCTGCATATTATTATTAAGCGCTGTGCAGAAGTTCCTATATATTATGGATACCTTTTCTTATCCCACTTCGTCAAGAGCACAATAAAAGGGGATTCCAATTTTTTTTCAGCATTGAAGGGAGAAAATCCGAGGGAAAAAGTTCAATGTGCAAAGAAACAGATTTAGGAGAATATACTATCCGCAACGAGTTAAAATACAACCGACCACCAAAATGTTTACACGTTTGCACGTGTAAATGCGTTAACAATATGAAATACCAAAACGTGCAGAGAAAAGAATCTCAATTAACTCTCGAAATTACTGAAAGAAAAAGAGGCAAAATGCCGAGTCCATTCATACTTCTTTTTTACTTTCCGTGTGGGTATGGCCCCAGAAATGCAGGAAATAGAAGGATAAAACAGTTTCCATCAGACCTTTGGAGTTTCTATATTTGTTATGAATAACGCTATATGTGAACAGAAATAATTTGCCTCCGCCTGCTTTCAGTAAAGAGCTAACACATTGCCCTACGCTTGCGCGCCACGAGAGATGTAAAGCTGGTACAATGGGGGGCACATATTTGGTCCGTACACATCGAATATTTCTTCAATTTCCTCGCTTCCGGTGGGGTCCGAAAAGAAATCTTGATGCAATGCCAAGCAGCGGTTAAATACAGCGGTTAGAATCTGAGGCTCACGAATATGAAACTTTGCCAAGGACCACAACAGCCGCCGCGCCTCTCCTGCATCGAGATAGCGACATGCGTATGGACTGCGCTCCGAAAGCGCGATTGCAATGTCTTCCTGGAAAAAATTTGTCCGCGCAAAGGCGTGAATGGTGCTGACAAGGTCTCGTGGATCGAATTGGTCTGCGATGGAGGCAGCGTGGGAGGCCAGACGCTTAAATAACTCCTCGTCCTTAAGCCCGAAGTGGGCAAGCGCCGTAACGGTCTTGGAGATATCTCTCGCGTCGTGATCCTGAACGACGGCCAAGGAACGCTCGGCAAGGTTGTCAAACAACTCTGGATTGTTAATCCCGATCCGCTGGAATGCCGCGAGCGTGGTGCTGATATACTGTGCGTTAAACTCGTCAATCAGTTCGACAGCCCGGTTTGTGAGGACACCGAATAACTGGTCATACCGAATGCCAAAACATGCAAAGGCCTGAAACATCAACGCCACCTGCTCCGCGCTCATTTGATCAACATACTCCATCGCTTTGGTAGCAAAGCGCTTGCTCAGCTTTACGTCCTTCAGCCCAGCTTTTGAAAAGGCAAGAATCAATGGCACCAGCTCATTCACAGTCACGCGCTCCCGCAGTGATATCGCACGGCGAGCGATGACGGCGTAAACATTCTTATCTCGAAGCCGCAACCTCGAGAAGGCATTCGCAAGAATAACCAAGTGCGACGCCTCGAACTCGCCTACCCGCGCGAGAGTCTGAATGCGGGCGGAAAGCAAGCTAAATAGCCTTTCGTGATGGATATTCGTTTTCGAGAAGGCGCTGATGATGTTAGTAACCCCTTTGGCGTCGAGGTACTTCGCGTTGCGGGTGGCCTTGACGGCCTGCAGCTCAATTACCTCTCTCGCGTCGCGGGACTTGAGGGTTGCGCACGCGGTCACGACGATGGGCAACACCTCGAGGGTGATGAACTTGTCGTTCTTCAAACAGTAGTCCACACATTCGCGCACCAGCCTGGCGTCGCTTTCCATCCCAAAATAAACCGCGGTGTTGAGGAGGAGGGCGACGGAGCGGGCGTCGATGTGCTGCCCCGTGATCGAAGTCGCGAAAAGGACGCGACGGGCCTGCTGCGCAAGCATCGGGCTCCCCCCTCGCTCCTGGTGGAGCTTCTTCATCTGCAGCGCCTCGACGGCGATGCTGCGCGCGGAGAGCTGGGAGCCACGGGGGGCGCTCGGCAACGCCAATTCCGCTCCAAACAGCCTCGCCGCGTCGTGGCTTAAAGGGACCACCGTGGAGCCCCCCCCGACGGGTGGGCTGACGGCCGCATTCGACGAGGCCACCCCAACCGCGTTGGTAGACGACGCCGGGGGGATGAGATCGCTGCTTCCCGTCGGCGTCGTGTTGGATTGCCAGCGCCTACTCGTGCTGAATCCACCCCGCCATCCCGCTCGCGCCGCGACGACCGCTCTCATGGAATGGCCATGGGGGCCGACCAGAGACCTCGTCAGAGCCCTCATTTTGGCTTCCGTTGGTTCTAAGTTCGAGTTACTTCTGAGAAAGTTAAATCCCTCCCGTCTAGACGTCCTTTGGCTCCTCCACCCGCTGACAGAAAGGAAAAAACAATAATTCCTGTCAAATTGACCTTTCCTTGATTTTTGATTGGATGTGCGCGTTTCCTTTTTGGTGGCGAAAGTTTTTGCACACACAGAAAATGGCCCCACCTTCACAGAAAAACTAAAAGGGGAGAAGAATGAGAGCAACGTTCGAAATAATAATACCAGGAAAACGGACAGAAAAAAAGAGCATCTGAACAAGTGATTACATATTGAAGCTTTCCCTATAACCTCCGGAAATGGGGCTGTGCTCACTATAACAAAACTCAGACGCACCATCCAACTCGAAATGGATAAACGAAAACGATATGTGATCTCATAATAACAAGCAACTCCCCTCCCTAACTACAGGCCCAATGATCAACCATGTGAAGGGGGAAGTATGAAAGGAAACACTCATGATACAATTGCCCCCTTTTAAAGGGTTATTGCACGTTTCTGCACTTTTTATGCCTGAGCGGTGACAAATGCATCCCGCTCCTTTAGATTAACTCCAGCAGAACGAAACACAACACAGTTAAAGGGCGTTACATACAGCTCCCGTGGTACGCGTTGCAAAATACGATCCTCCCGACTAAGTAGCGACATCGCATCTACCTTTTCTTCGCAACGCACAAAATAGCCCTCTGAGGTTGGGAAAAAATACTCAAGTTCTTTGCGTGATAGAGAGTACGGTGGCCCACGGACCTTATTGCCTTTTACCCTACCAGTACGAAAAATACCTTCCACGTAAATAAGTCCATCGTCCTTCAGCGCCTGCTTTAGTAAATACACGTAGTTCGGGCGCTGGTCACGGTTAAGCGACGTCATGGCCTGCCGTTCATAAATTATATCAAATTTTTTGCCCTTAAGCGGCCCCTCCCACAACGACGATGAGAAAAAATCCTCCCAGTGGATGTGAACGCGTTTGTACGCTTCTACCGGCAACAACAGCTCGGTGCGCTCAACCAACGAGCGCACCGCCGTCTCCGAGGACTCCACGCCGTGTACGTCGTATCCCTGCGCTCCCATGGTGCGTATGATTAACGAATCCCCACACAAGGGTACCAACACCTCGGGAGGGGACTGGAGCTCGCCCGCCTTCGTCTTGCGATCCGCCCCCTGCGCGACCGTGGTGTCGGGATGGGAGGCGATAAAGGTTTCGGCCGTGGACAAATCCCGCCCGGTCTGCGCCCGCACAAAGCGGTAGACGCTTTTGTAAAAGTCGACGTTGGACTCTCCCGTGCGCCAGGAGGTCGCGCCCTTGCGCCACTCGTTATCCCACCACATCGGGGATGTCCGTGGCATCGAGGACGGGGGCATGGGAACGAATTTCTTGTGCATCGCCTCCTGCATCTCGTCCCACAGCCACGGGCCGATGAAGAGGGCGGCCCCGATGATCACCCCCGCCGCCGCTGCCCAGCCCTGCAGACGTGACGCCGTCACGGCGCGCAGGGAAAATTTCCCCGGCACGTACTTCGAGCGGATGCGATTGTATAGAATTTGATCTTTTACATCCCCCATGTCATTGTATCTTCGAGGACTGCATCTAAACATTCTGAGAAACCCACCTCTCCCTCCCCCTTGCTATTGCGCGATCGCAGACTCTTTTGGTTCCCTCTTCGTGAAAGGCTTCTTCCTTTCTTGTTGTTGGTATGGTAAAAACAGTGCGTAGGAAGGAAAAGAGACAAAGAAAAGGGAATTGACACATACAGCAGCATGTAGAATAGGAAATAAGCGAGGAAACACCTCATTCACCATGTGATTGGTACATCAGTAGATTTTTACGTTCCTTTGCAAGAGTATGCATAAAAAACCCAATTGCAAGCTGAATTCTAGAGTGCATTCGAATAAAATCAAGCACATCTCCACAATTTTCGACAAATAGGTTGTGATGAATAACAGTAAATGCATATTTTAAATATAACCATGGTGGTGATAGATAGCAAACTACCTTTTTGCAAAATAGATTGAGATCTCCGTCCCATCCCCGGAAATTAAAGCAACAAAAAAAAATATGTAATCGCAATGAGGCTGAAGGCTTAAAAATTAAACAGAGATACAGGAGCTATTACGTTGAACCAGATCCAATACTTCAGAAAAAGTAGCGTAGTTTAAAAAGAAGACAACAACTTAACCACCTCACTACGGGGGAATGGCATCGGGAGGCCACGGTAGCTTGGCCTTTGAAGTAAACTCGTAAAGAAGTCATACTTCCGAAGAATTAACTTTGAAAATTGCTGCCACGTGCGCTGCAGCAATGTGCGATGAAATGATTCCTCATTCCCACCAGAGTCAACATCGTGCAAAAAGTGCTTTTTCATTCTCGTTGCGCTTGAGCGAACACCGTTACGGAATTCCTTTTCAAGCTTGTCTAATACCTTTTTCACGGCATCCACGGTGAGCATTCGGTGGTGCCGCAGCTCCTCTTCAGAGTAGACAGCTGAAAGGTCTTCAGCAGAAACCGTGAACATTCCGAAATTTGGGAATTCCTTAATAAGAAGTACGCGTGTTAGGTAGAGATCTCTGTAAAAGTTCCGTTTGACTTTTGAGGACTCGTAGTGTTCATGCAACAATTCCGCAGCGTAGCTACCTGATGAAAGCGCGACATAGAAGGCACAAAAGAAGGCATGATGCCGGTATTGTTGAATAAAATTGCGCTTTAAGGCTTTATTTTCATCGCTGTTCAAACGCTCAATCACATCATGCACCTTCTTCTCTAGCAGTTCCACCAAGTTCAGCTTAGAATCTTGGTCTGTGTTGCCCCCGCTGCTGGCGGCAGATTTAAGAGCAGTAACCGTATCCAGAGCATCAAAAGCCTGATCAACGAGGCTCGTAACGATTGAAGCGTACTGTGTACGATCGCGCACTTCGTCTGAAAGGGAATTGTGTATTTCCTCCATTCGTAGAATAAGGGCCGGCATCTTCGAAAAGCAATGTAGCAAGGCTGTTGGTCGGATCGCGTAACGTTGACGGCAGACATTGATTGATTCTGTCTGTTCAGCAACAAAACGCATAATGGCGTTGGTCACAATTTTTTCGAGATCCCGCAGCACGCATTGACAAAAGGTACTCTTTGCCATCAGCTTACTAGGATTACGATGGTAGCCCTTAATCACACAAAGGGCAACAATAGAGTAAATTCGATCACACTTCTCTGCGAAAAACTTGGTAAAGCTTGTTAGCTCCGCCACTAGAAAACTACTGCGAACTCTGTGGGTGATTTGGGGCGTCAAAGTCTGATGTGATGTTTCAACACTACGGTTAGTTCGGAGAGTGACACTATCGTTTTCCCTGGAATGACCACGATAAGTAAGAGAATCGTTTAAAGAACGTGTGGTTGGCGTGGCTGGTGTGGCCGGGTATCGTGGTGGAAGACCTAAATCCGACCTCATTGACGACCTCCTCCCATCGGCCGCAAAATTCGAATCCCCACCGGGTGTTGGGGGGAGCTCCATTTTAACTCGTGCCATGTCGGTGCCGAATACCTCAATAAGGGACTCGATAAATAGATCAGCATCTTCCTGCTGCTTCCCTGGCGCCCTTGTTTCATCTTTAGAATCCTCAACACCCATTGGCATATCGCTTTCGAACGCGGAGAAGCTACTTGAGGAACTGTGAATGACTGGGGTCTTAGCGGTCTCCACCTTGACAGGAGGGGCTGCCTCACCCGCGGAGGGGGTTGTCTCGGTAATCCCAAAGCAGTTGTTCAGGATAGACTCTTCATGTAGAATACACGCTATGGTTGACTCCAGCGCAATCGCAAATGTTAGGTCCGGCCGGAGAAGCTTATGCGGGCAATTAATAACGCACGACAGCTCTGTCCTCATGTCCGAACCACGGTGAATGGTACAATATGGATATAGAACCATGCCGTTAAGAACGGTAGATGATGGAAATTCAATGCAAAGGGCATGATCTCGACTACCAATGCTTACTTCAGACGCGGATCGTATGCTGTTGTTGGCATTGTCGTACCCGCTTAATCCTCGGGGCGTAAGAGCAGGCGAAGGCATACGTGATCCTTGCCACATAGGCGGGGTTCCACCAGCCTGCCCGAGTTCTGTCCTCATCATGAGTCTACTTGCCTTATTCTCGGAGGATCCTAAAAGGAAAGGGCCAGACGATGGATTCACTTTCTTCATTTGCTTGCGCAATCCCTTGAAGTATTTATAAATTTCTACATGATACACCTTTTGCATGCCCGTGCGATACTTGCGCAGCGTGCTTGCAAACCCCTCCATGTCAATCCGAGAAAGGGCTTGAATAATATCATTAATCCTAAAGAGTTTTTGACTTAGATCAATATGCAGACGCCAAACGAGACGATCGTCACCACTATAGCGCAGCCTATCCGATAAATAAATCTTTTCGTAACTGTCAATGATGGAAAATATATATGAGCGAGATCGTTGAGCGACCATGCGCCTTTGTTTGAGAAAGTACGCTTTGCGCTCGCTGACAGCCGCGATGGGATAGTCTGAATCCAGTTGAGGGTTGTGCAATATTTGCTGCATGTGCTTCATGGCATCACTCAAGGCTTCAGCATTCCCGTCTTCCGAAAAAAAAGCAATAAGATTCGAGTCTGGTTCGTTCTGCAAACGTCTCAGCAGGGCTTGTGCAGCGGGCTTAAGGTTCAACTGGTCACGCAATTCAGTCATAATCACTTGCAGTCGTTTAAGGTTTAGTTGTTTGCAGCGAAGCGCGTTGTTAGCATGCTCGATTTCCTCGATCACTGGTTTTTTAGAGAGCAAGTTTGAGGAAAATTGCTCAATACAGCCCTCTAGACTCTCTACATCATGGATAAGATTGATGACTTGATTTCGCATATCATCCCAGGAGGCCGCAGAGGTCACCAACGTATTCAACGCCGTGAGTTCCGCTTTTTTTTGAGAACGGAACAATTCCTCCTGAAACCCTTTAATATCGTCGAAGTCACCTTCGCGCAAAAATTTCAGTAAGTGATGTTCTTCCTCAGTAGAGAATATCCGCCGCTTCTCCTGGTATAGCTTACGGACTCGCGACGCGGCATCAGCATCGACTTCTGCACCAAATTCTGGCGACAATACCCCATGAATAAGATCCACCCCTTCCTGTGTATTTAGCCGACCACCATCGCGCGCTGTTCGACTTTTCATCTCATTAAATCGCTTCAATGTTGCTAAAAACATATCCCTCTGGATTTGCGACCCAAAGCTCACTGAAAGCATCCCACTGGCCCCAAAATTGAATGTTGCATCAAAGTTGCCGTTGTGTGTGACATCGGTGAGACGGTCCGCAGCAAATGCCTGCTTTATTTTAGGACGATTATTTTTTCCTATACTGACGAGATTTAACGTCGAGGTACGGCCGGCCAAACTACCGGATGCGTCAAGTGGGCGACAAAGAATGAGCTGTTTGGGCCTCGAGTCTTTCTTCATCCCTAATACCGTGACTAGCTCACCGGCCTGAATTTCCTCAAGACGCTCATGGAAGAATGCCTCGACGACTTCCTTGTGATCATTTAATCGATTCATTCTATAATGCTTATATATATATATATATATATATATATGAAGTTGCTAAAATGAAAAAAAGAGTAGCTATGGAAGAACGGAATAATCTGCCCTTCAGAAATGAAAAGGCAGTAAGAAAAATAACTTTACGTTCCTCATACTTTGTAAAAAATCAGTTAAAAATAAGGAAGAAAAATACAATATTTTAAGGGCGTCAGATAGGAATGCAGGGATGTCTTTCTCTAACCAGTAACTCTAAATCTTTTCAGATTATTTTTTGGGGATAATATAATGATACTGATGTAAAGGTACGTTGTGCACACACACACACACACACACACAAAAGGACGATGTCATACGTGTTACAACACGAATGGGTCATCGCAAAGCATTGAATTTTGTGGGACTAACATTCTATAGGTTACAAAATAAAGAAATCTTAATAACACAATGCGATCTATAAAGCATACAGTAAAATAATTATAAAACGATTGAATTCATTAGAAAACTGAAGGTACAGCTGGCAAAGGCATTGAAAGTAGCAATTCAAATTGTTCAGATGGTTGCATTTGATACTCTTTAAATAGAACAGTCGAAGATGGATCTGTTGCAGGATAGAGAATGTCCTCACAGGAATGGGCATTGATATCAGGACCTCCACGGCGTCGCTCTTCGATTAGCTCAGGATCCCTTTTGCGAGTAAACCGATGACATGTAGCATCCATCAGATCATCCGTGAACTCGTTACTTCCGGTAGCAGGCTTCGCTGAGGGCCATCCAGCCTTCGCCAGATTGTCGCTGACTCTACCTACAGTACAACTATCATCCTTGATCTTTAATGCGGCCACGCTCCCCCCATCGATGATGGGGGGAATGTCGTCTCCAAAGACACGATCACTTAGTGAATAAGTAGGAAGCTTCACAGGGTAACGATACGGCAAAGCCTCAGCTTCCAATGGGTGCTCTTTTATATACCGTTCAAGATTGAAGGTTGACTTTTCAAGAGCATCTTGCTGTTCAAGAATCATGGCAGTGGTTTGTAGTTTCTTATCATCGATCTCACTATCAGCCGAATTTCCAGATTCAACATTTTCACTCTCGTTTTTCAATATTTGATAAATTTGCCGAGGATCCATGCGACGACCTTTACGCAATCCCGAAATAACGGCAGGTGGACCCAGAATCGCTTGGAAATCACTTAACTCGCGCTCGGGAGAATACTGGGAATGTATTTGAGTCAATGCTTTGCTGCCGGACACATGCACAACTGCATCGCTTCGGGGAATGTTATCATGATCATCATGAATGTTGCTAACGGCGTTCGTTTGGGGTATATGGCTCTTCTCTCTTCCTGGTATTTGCCAATCTAACGATTGAGATACGAGGGAACCAACAGTGCATCCTTCATCCGTATTCCTTTCTTCTGGAACGGGTTCTGGTGGTTGTTCGAACCGCGGACTCAAAGATGAAGAAATGGAGTTGTTGTCAGAGGTTTCCATCAAATTCTCCTCCTCTACTAAAACCACTTCTGGTTCACTTTCTACTATAACCGAAGCCGCATTACCATCGCTTTCGCTACCACTTTCAAAGTGGTCTGTATTATCACGTGATGCCGAGCAAACGGTAACGGACGCAAGGCTGCCTTCTTGTACTTCATCCTCCCCACAAAAAACACCATCCTCTACTCCACTATTGTTGCTAGATGGTAGACTTGATAGAAATGTCATGGTGTGCTTAGGATCTTGAAGTTTATCTCCAACTAACTCCATCGACACCTCATTATCGGCGGCGCGCCCTAAGGGAGGCTCTATAAGACCAGTTTGTGTTTTCGCATTAGCCATAGCAGTGATCTGCACATTAGGAGCATCCGACGACATTGTTGTCTGTGAAAGTGACTTTTGCTGCACCTCATCAATCTCATCCTGCTCATTGGATACTTCTATTTGCTTTGACGGTAGTGATTCGGTTACGAATGTGGGAGGCATACTAGGTTGCCGCTGTTGCTCCCCTTCTTCGCGTATCTCAACACCATGAACATTGTGAGATTTGTAATCATCGTCTAAATGCATACTACTTTCTCTCACTCCCTCACCAGCCAGAGTCTCGGCGCAGTCGCTGAATGTATACTGACTCTCATCTGCTAGTGTTGAATTAAGAACAACAGGTAGATCATTAGGCTTCATCGAATCCTTTTGTCCCTGCTGCGACGAAATTCCACTCTCCCTAGGCATGTTCCCCTTATCGGATTCACTAATGAGGTCGGCTAAGGGCCACTTCCAGACGTCCCCAGAACTGGACACCACTAACAGCGTTTCATCCGCGTATAATTGAACCCTCACGACACCATAACCGACGTCAAAACGAGCAAGCATTATCATACCCTCCTCTAAGTTGGCAAAGCAATACAGCAGAACCATGCCAGAAGCAGTGCCGGCAACCAAATAGTTCCCAAAGCACGTTGCACATTGAATGACATTATCTAGCGCAAATCGTCTATGAGGTTTCCACTTAGCGCACGATTGTTCCATTGGCCCCTCTCGCGTAGTGGAATTCAAGGAATTCAACTCTACCTCCGTGTATATCGAAAAAAAAGTGCTCAAACAAATCACGGTTGCTAATTGTTGTATCGAAGAATTTTCGAAGAGCAGGATCTCTACAATGGGATCGGGTTCACCTACCCACGTCGCTAGGCATTCCCCAGTATCAACCAAGAGAACACAGAAGTGATGATCTGCTGAACAACAGATAAGCCGTTCGTGATGGACCTTCAAACACACAACAGTGTCCTCTAAAAGCAACTTTTTCCAGAGCAGTTTGGGGTGTGCGACGCCACCGTCCTGTGGCCGCCTCTCATGACTAAGGTCCCACACCGAGACCTTTCCACTACCTTCGCCAGAGGCGATGTAATCCTCATCGCAAAAAAGTGTACTGGGGCGGGTATTAAATCTATCCAGCACGCTCACCGTTCCTGTTTTAAGATTTGCTATGAGTAGCTCATTGGAGAATGCGAGGGAATAAAGTAGTTGGGGCCCACAGCTGCCTAAATCATTTTCCTTGGAATCGGAATGAGTGGAGAAATAGCTAGGCACGAGCGATATGCAACGGACCGGTGATTCTAACGGGATGTGATGCTCCAAATGAGTCAGAAAAAGACGAAACTCACCGTTGCAGATGTCAATGAATTCAATAAAGCCTTTTTGAGTGGTGATAGCAATGTGATTCGGTAAATGATGAGTCGACGTTACCCGCACAACTCGTTCACGGCAGTGCTGAAAGAGATCAAGCAGGGGCTTGTCTTCCTCCCTGCCGGCATTAAGTTGCTTAAGGAAGAAGCAGCTCATTTCAATGTCTCCCTCTTTTTTTATTGCCAACAGTCGAAAATTCAACGGAATATAGGCAAAAAGTTAAAGGCAAACTATGCGTACAAAGAGGATATTGAAATGAAGCTAAAAGTATGATGATTTAGGGGGCATCTTTTGACGCGTTTAGAATGCAAATGTAGATAAATAGTACGTATATATAAGCACAAACATTTCGAAAGAGCATGGTCCAGTTTTACTTTACAATTCTAGGACTAAATTAGATACTCATAGTGGATGCTTAGTACGTTTAGACGAATACACATGTGCGCGCGCACATGTTCGCTTCAGAAAAATTCCTATTTTTTAAACTTCTGTATATATCACACACGAGGGGGAAGATGAGGATCGAGGAAATATTTCAAATATATACGATCACAATTTATTAAAGAGTCAATTTTTTTTGTTTTCATCTAAAAAGTCTTATACTACCTCCACTACTCGAGCCACTCGAACCCCTAAAAGGCATATAAAACCTGAAAATCCGGTAAAAAGTTAATCTCCCCATCCTCACACCTCCATCTTCTTCCGTGCAGATTTTCACAAAAGATTATTTAAAGTGGAACTAGTCCGTTCCCGATTACTTTGATAGTATAGTGCTGCAACGATAAGGAAAGGTTGGCCATCCTGACGGCTTCTCAGATTTTCAAAGGTGAATCAAACATGCTACTTAAACTCTCTTCGCGAGTGTATTTGTCAATAACAATCGCAAGGAGTGGTGCGATTGTCAATACCTTCAATTTCGGAATACACTTTTTCTTTTCCTCTTGAGGAATAGAGTCGGAAACCACTAATTCAGAAAGTGCCGTGCATTCATTGATGAGCGTTGGGCATGGATCTGTGATAATGCCGTGAGTGCAACAAGCTGTCACTCGTGCCGCGCCCAATGATTTAAGCAAATTACACGCTCTCACAAGTGTGTTACCAGTATCGATTATGTCATCTACGATAACACAGTTCAAACCATTGACCTCGCCTACGGCTTGCACAACTTCCTCCCCCTTGTTGGTAATCTGACGGCGCACGATGGTCACGATGTGTTTGACATGAAGAATATCAGCCAGCTTGCTCATCCGATCCACACCACCTGCATCAGGGGATACCAGCGCGATTCGATCAAGGTCAAACCATGGCTGCTTCCGCAAATATCGCGCGAATTCGTGTGCCATAAATAGGTTGTCTAAAGGGACATTGCCGAAGAAGCCTTGAATCTGTCCGGAGTGCAAGTCCAAGGTCGTTATGCGGTCAACACCCATCTTAACAATCATGCGTGCAATCAACGAGGCAGAAATCGGGCCACGCAAGTCCTTTTTGTAGCCCTGTCTCGCATATCCAAAGAATGGTATGATGGCGGTTATCGATTTAGCATTGCTCAAACGCATTTTTCGGATTAAAATCATAAGCTCCATAATAGCCGTATTGATGTCAATCACGTTATTGCCTGTAGTACTTTGAATGATGTACACATCGGCACCAAGAACACTTGCATTAATCCGAACATTGACCTCTCCACTTGCGTACTGAGTAACCGACGTGTTATGAGTGTTTTTGCCAAGCAAAAGAGCTACAGCCTCAGCCAGTGGTCGATTGCCATTTCCTGACACTAAGCATATCGAACGTGTGGTTTGCCCCTTTCGCGGGGATACGGTACCAGATATGGCATGCACCTCAGACAGCTTACCAGGTTCGTAGTAGTAAGCTTCCTCAATGCGCATAAGCTGATCCTGAACTGGAGTTGACATTGGTAGCTATGTGGTGATATTGTGCTTTCTTAAAAAAAATACACAGGTCCTGTTTAGCCTATGATTATCTTGGTTTTCAGTCACGCACACACGCACACAGACTTGAGGGAGAATAGTTGAAGAGAAGGAGATCGTTGCATTATTCCCATTTTTCACGAAGAGAAACATCAACTTCAATGAAAATGTCTCCATTAGACACTTCCAGCACACTAAACATTATTTATGCAGGTTGAAATGGAAAAGGGAAATTGATAAGAACGCAAAGAGTAAATATTATACATGCTATCTTTCTATAAACTCAGCTTCTTCACGCAAATGTTTCCTAAAAGAGGAAACCATTTGAAAGGCCAATAATGATTTACATATTCCCTTCCAAAGTACCTGTTCCCAGCAGAAGTCTATGCACTTTACTTCACACTTTTGGGGATATGCGCCTAATTTTTATCCTTCAAAGAGTATCAAATCAAGTAGGAATCTGTTTTAGCATCATCACTCGCAAGCAATGTTAATTGACACATATCATGAAAGCGTTTCTGGAAAGTGGGAAGATCAAGACTGTAATCCAGTGTATCATCGCGTTGGCGGAAGTACAGCCCCTCTGGCATCTCAGGAAAAAAGAAGCGTAAAATGTCTGACATTTCCTCCGGTGTGATAGTGCTCCATCCCAAAATTTCTTCAATGCAACGACGTAGCTGCACAGGCGTGATGATAGCATCACGGTTCGGGTTTGTCAGTGTAAGAATATCAGCGCGGCACTCACGATAAGCGCGTGGCATCGTGGAGGCAAGGCGAAACATATCAACGCTATCAAAGCAACGACCCTCTAGACGAGCTCGTAACTCGATCAAGGAGCGTTCCTG
>AIHY01000239.1:0-11425 GCA_000331125.1 Phytomonas serpens 9T
GTTGTTTTCGCATGGCATCGTCAGTTTACGAACAGGGCGAGGGAAAAGAAAGAGACTTACATACGGGAAAGGGAAAAAATAGCACACGCGTCCAAGGAAAGGGATACAAGACCCCCCTCAGAGGGCAGAATGACATTAAAAGTCTCAGATCGCGGTCCAGTGCCCCCTTGTCTATTTAATTAATAATTGTTGTAGCTTTTTATTGTAATTTATTGCTGATGTCGGAAAAATTCGAATTGTTTCGCTTGTCTTTTTTTTCATATATTCTGTAATTCCTTTTAACGTGTTTATTTGTATTCATTAATTTGTATTACCCTATTGTCTCCTATTTAAAACTTTCCATATGTTCTTCACACCACTGAGCCAATATCTTGCTACATGATTTTGCGAAGTCTCTTGCAGCTTTTGGATAATAGGATTGTGGGGCGTTAAACATTACGCAATTTGCTGCAATCTGCCATACTGCCCGCTCTAGTTCCGATATTGAAAGAATCCGATTTGCAGAGCTCGATACTGTCAGTTCAGAGTTGTCATCATAATCATTGGTACTATAGATTGATATTTTTGACGTATCCCTGGGTATTTGTAAATTTGTATTACTTCTCTTTATGCGCTTAGTTCCACTACTGTCATTGTTGGCATCCTCATTTTGATTATAGTGGCTATGCTGTGGTGGGTGGGCAATCTTGGGTTCTCGAATCTTGTTCACGAATAGAGGATTATCCTGCGTTGATTCATGACCAATTTCCTGCGCATTTCGATCCATTACTCTCGTGTGCCTGATATCTGAACCATGTCGTCTAAGAGAATTCAGTCCCAAGGGCTGCATAAGCTTGTAATATTGCCTCCTACTCCCAGATATCTCGTGTTTTACCTGCATAAGCGACTGAGGTGCATAAATAACATCGCAATAGGGTCTAGAGCGCACCTCGTTGTACTCCATCATGGTTTCGTCAGGAACTGGTGACAAGAAGATATTAGCATTGTCCACAAGAAAGAATTCTTGCAAAATATTTGATAACACATCAGGATCAAGTAATGTATTGTATCGCAAGTGATACAGACGTGCACGCTGCTCTGGTGTGTGATCGGCAAAGGACCACACTTCGTCTTCGTCGTCATCGGTATCATTGCCATTATACCCTACCTCAGCTTCTTTTCTTAAACTCAAATCTCTTTGTGCGATTCGTTGATGCGGGGGATATATCCGAGTCATATCTGACGCAGCGTCTGGATGCAAAGAACTTCTTAGCTCTCCCAAAGCATCGCCAACATTACCGATTCTGCGTGAACTACTGCGGTTCTTTACTGATGATATTTCGCAACCAACTGATCGACCGCCTTCTGTAGTGGATATTGGGGTATGCATTACTGCACCAAATGACATAGAGGACGTGTTGTCCACGGTCTTGGCGACGGCATCAGTACGCAAACCACCGAACACCCTTGTATCGCTACTTATGAAAGACGACACGGCAAACTCCTGGGAGGTTCTATCCCGTTTTCTAGGTGAAGTGGGGTCCTCAAGTGCAACAGCTACCTCTCCTTGATTATCATGATTACGATCAATATCTAGAAGTTTACTGTTCGTGTGGTCGTTGATATAAAGAGGAGCATTTGTCGTGGCTAAAAGCCCCGCTGCTGTTGAAAATCTAAATTCCTCACTATTCGACATGACAGATAGCAAATGTTTCTTTCTAAATGAAGTCATTTTTGCATCGTCCCTGCTATGCGACACGTGGCAATGCTCGCTCTGCTGATGCGATCGCTCCTTTTCGTTCCTCCACGCGGAAGTTCGCTCCTGACATTTAGTATACAGTTTCTCAAGTTTACCATCGCAGTCTTCAAAAAAAATGCGTTCGAAAGCACTTCGAATGTGCGAAGGTGAATATAAAAGACCAGAACAGCGGTACAGGAACGCCGCTGTGTTTGCACACCACCTGAATGATGGTACTGAAGTAACTAGAGAGCTAGATGAACTGTTCCGTTGAGTCACTTTCAAGGGATTAGGAAAATCACATTCATGTCCTGGATCATCTAATAGATGTGATGGTAAATTAAGATAGAACAAAATGCTAAGTAAATCCACGTGACTTACAGGCATTAGAATTCCTCGAATATTCAAATATATAATAAGTTGTCTCAAAAATTAAGCAATATTAACCTCAAACACGTTTAAAATGAATTATACTAATTATATATCGATGCTATGTATATATATGCATAACTCATTAAGGAATATATATGTTTGGCGCAATAGAATTGAAAGCAAACTTATAGAATAAAGAAATAAATGTATGAAATCTAATATGCTATACTGATGACTAAAGTATCAATTTTCAAGCAACCTACGCTATATTGTGTATAAAGAGGAAGGTAAAGGGTAAAAGTACGTACAAGGAACATCAAATGCTAGCTTGGAAAAATATTTTGAGTGAGTAACAATCTTGAAGATAGCGAAGGATAAGACCAAGTAAAAGACTTTATATTATAGCCAAGAAGTCATGTAAATAGATTAGATATGATACTAAGTAGAACAGGCCAATACCTCAGCACAAGCTATGCTATTTCATATCGAAACTAGTGCGGGAAACATAACAGCGATGCCATGTGTTTTACCCTCTCTTATTTCACTCCTCTAAAATGCTCCTCACATACACCATAGCACGAGTCATTCCTCAGCCATATACCCTTCACTCAGCTGAAACATGTCTTGCGGGATTTAATTCATCCAATACGGAAAGATTCACGTTTCTGCTTCTTCTTAATCGAGAGTGGATTGGGGTTATGTTGTCGTTTGCGCCTCCGATTCCCAATAGCTGGGGAGTGTACGTCATCGTAAGGTAAGAAACCCGCTCCTATATGCGTGTTCCCTTCCCTCACCACGCCTGAATTGATCATTAAAGAACTTTCATTACTGAGATCGCAGTGCGATCCTGAATTCGATGATTGTGGCTTCCGCTCACATCCTGCTCCGCCTTGAAGAACACCCAAGTGCATCATAAAGGCGATATCAGCATCTGACAGGCGTCCCATTTCAGCCCCATTGAGCTTCGAGGACCTAGCCTGATCTCCGACGCTATCATAAGTGGCCGGGCGGACAGCGTCATCTGGGTACGAATACGTAGTGGACTTGAGCTCAATCCACACACAATCGGGTTTCTGCGCCCAGCGCAGCAATGCCGTCTGAACTGGAAGACGACGACGCACATCATGACTTTGTGTTGCAATGAAGAAAAATTGTGCTGGCGATGGCGCGTGTAATTCGAACTGTCCTGACGCGTGCCAACCGTGGGAACTGCAACCGCGCTCATGGGAATAGTGTTGCATGGCGAATGTCTCAATTGCCTTCACTTCACTACGAACAGCTTTTGATGCATTATAGCCGTCTTTAGTCAAGGCTGCAACCTGGCTAAGATTATCACCTTCGATTTCGATGGCTCTACCAACATAGTTTAACTTTGTCATTCCCATAAAGAGAGAATCAATAGTTTTCTCACTATTTTGTTCCATTTTATTGCTGTGTGTGGATCTAAACGAATGATCTTGATGCTTTGATGCTTTCTTGTGTTGCGATGGCACCAGCGAAAATCCCTCAACATTTGCAAAGGGTGTATCGACTGTTGCCTTTGTGTCGTCTATACTGTTGCTTTTTGTCATCATGCGCCTCAGCGCGATCTCTGTCTCTGGTAGGTAATAGAATTTCACATTTATCGTTGATGAAAAACTGGTACAATCCTTTTTTGTATTTTCATTGAGGCCATACTTCTTGTAACCTTCCTTTTGAGGCTTGGAAACCGGCAAGTGGTGATTATCAATGATACTGAAAGCACTAACGACCGTATCCCGCATAAATGCCACAACTCCTTCCGATCCTCCTGTCTGAAAGATATCTACATCTCTACCGTTGTGACTGCTCCAATACGAATGAATAACAGCTCTTAGGAAAGAAGCGTCGCATAGGACGTGAAATGCGTTTGGATTAGAGAGGTGATTTGTTGTAAAAATTAATCGGAGTTGGCGCTTGTTGGCATGTGCACGCAGAACACGCCGCTTCATCACAGTGTTATAAACTCTTTCGTTCTTATTGCTAATGTCCTGGGGCGTTGCTTAATAAAAATCGAATGTGGTAGCAAAAAAAAAGATAAGAACAATGATAGGAATCTTACTTTGGATAATGTTATATATTATTAATAATAATAATGATGATGTCGAATACTTAAGACAATATCCACCACCCTCTTACCAAGAGAAACCATTTCTCTAAAATCCATAGTAGTAATTGAAGTTACGAGATTCAGGTGTCATTGGCATGTCTCTCTTTCAAGAAACAAAAAGTATTGTAGGAACTGACACCAAAAAATGTACCTCGCACTGTGAGCACAAAAGGAGCAAAGTTTGCTTATTTTGAAAAAAACGTGCACAGATCAAAAAGAAAAAGCAATAGGAAAGTGTTTCTAGAAAGAGATACAGAAAAAGAATTACTGTATCCACTCCTTTTCTCCTGTTTCTTGAAAGGGCGCCTAGCATTAAAGTTCCCTTTATTGCAACTCCATAATATTTACTATATCCTCCTGTGAATGCATATGTTTTTCGTATTGAAATAAGAATGTGCTACGTGTGTTGAATTCTTCGTTACTTCTATATTCTTCTTCATTGGCTTCAAAACTCAAAATCTAAGAACTTCCTTTAAGAATTAACCCCTTCTATTACCTCACATAACAGGGAGTGATGACACTTACGTGGAGGTTGATAAAGAATATGAGAAGTAAACACTAGCAAAACTGTTATTCCAAAAGTCTATCGATGATATCTCACTACTTGCCTTCCCTTTTCACCCCTAACAATATGCAGATAAATTCCGTATATTCTCAAAAAGGTTCACAAATAATATATATAAGCATAAAACTGAAGTATATATCTGCTTCGACACTTCTTAAGACTAGCGCCTTTACTACCCCTCATGATAGCTACAAAAGTAGACTCTTTTTCTCACAGCAATTTACTCATATAGCATCACTACTCGCAACTCCAAGGATGCACAAACAGAATGTAAGAAAAATAAAAAAGCATTTAAAGAATATACGTGTGTATAACTCTAGCTTCTAAAGAGGGGTATAAAGATAACATGAAAACGTCACTTAGATATGAATTAGCTTTCCTTCCTCTTCATTCCGTATTTATTGGGATATATGCATCAAGTTGAAAGAGTAATAAAACAAATATTGACCACTTATAGATAAATTAAATAAATAAGTATTCATGTTTTTGTATGGATATTGCTGCTCTTATTAGATTAACAGCATCCCTTAGAAATTGGGGTTATTAATCGCTTGAACTCCATGTCGATGCCACTCTCAACACCTTTTCGATAGGGGACAGGTTTCACTCACTCAGAATACACCTCTTCACTTAGTACTGTCAGTCTTACTTTCACCCTCTTCTTGGTCTTTTCCGACTGTTCTCATTGGAGTCACTGTCGTCGCTATCAAAGCTAGTTGCACGCCGCACAACCGCCTTCAAGAAGGCCTTAAAGCCCCTAAACAAGTTGTTTGGGTTACGCAAACTGTATTCTATAGGGTCGTCATCATCACTGCTGTCATTCGAACAGACGGAACTGTCCCGCGCACGTGGTTCAGCGGGTGGCAAGGTACTTCGAGATGTTTTCCTCATACGCCATTTGCAGTCGTCTGATTTCTTAAAACTCAAGATCCTTTTGCCTTCACTTTTGTGGGAATCAAGACAAGTATGACATTGGTGAAGTACTTTGTTAGGTTCGCACCCCTCATCACTTTTTGGTGAGCCTCTTCCATCTAATGCTTCTAACTCTTTGGAATTACGATATGCTACATTGCTGTCATCGTGTGGTAAACTCACTAATGTCTGATGAGTTGGAGACACTCCCTTGTCTCGGCATGTTGTATCACACCAACTGCCATGTTTCCGTCCATTGTCGTAGGGGCTATACAATTCTTCTGTATCGACAGGGCCATAGGAGGGGTCTGTATTGCTTCTACTCTCCGTATGAAGCCCAGATGAGGTAAGATTCTCCGTTTCAAGTATATTCCTTGTATTTATCTTAGTGTCATCCCCATCGGATGCAACATTCGGCGCCTTATTATGTAAAAACTTATTCGTGCAGTGTTCAAGATCATTTTCGTAAATGTTGCATGTAGGTTGGCCTTTTTTATCCCCCAGGGGTAATAAGAGGTCATGAGATAAGTTATTGTCGCATTGACGTAATTGCTGTGGCTGTCGTTCTGAAGAAATGCCATCAGATACGGGCTGGTGTGCACCGGAAGTGCTCGGCAAGTCATGAAATTGAAAAGCTTCATCTGAAGGTATTGAATATGATAGCGGATCCTCCTCAGGCGATACTCTCGTAACTTTCGCGACAGTTGTACCGTTAATATCGTTGGAATTCCCAAAAGACGTACCATCAGGTTGACAGAGAGAAGATGCCTCACAGAACGCGATAGTGGATGCACCAGGACTGTTCAATTCACTTTCCACATCATGTGGTCCTACAGGGATTCCACTATCACAGCATCTTTGAGCACTATTATCGTCTCCATTTCGCCCGCATTCATCATTGTTGAGCCTCTGGTTCAGGATCTCAAGCACCTGCCGCCGAACCGACGCATGCCCTCTCACCGCGGCATGAATATCACGCTTAATCCGCTGCAACCTATCCTGGAGTGCCTCTACACGATTAGCCCACATTCGAAACACTTCAGCATCCTTCTGGAGGTTGATGCGAGTAGACAAAAGTGTCTCATTCGGTACAGTATTGATCATAGCTATTGTGGGTGAAGTTTGAGTCCCCTCGCATGTCTTTTGGAGCTCCTTTTGGTTACGAAGCTGCCCGAGGTGAAGGACATGATTAAGGTGCTCAACAGCCGTACTTATAGTAAGGAAAAGCTGATACTGTGCGTACCGCACGGGTGTAGACACGACTGCAACAAGTTGTTCGCTACCACGCCATGGAGAAGAAGCTAGTAATGTTACAGTCGATGATGCAGTGTTCCTGCCGCTGCTGCATGAGGAATGCCTCTCGGCTATAGAAAGAGCTAAATTCGATTCTTGGGGTCTCGTTTCCCACTCAACCGGACCTAGTGCTGTTACCCTGTTTGAGGTTTTTGCAACTGTGCTATGTCTCCCGTTGTCGTTGCCATCAGCTGGAATCATAATTAGTCGCAGCGGCAGGAACTCATGAGGAAGTTGGTCCCCATTCCCTCCGTGGCATGCGTGAGAGGAATCTACAGTTGTGAGGCCAGCACCACCAGAGCTCATACAGCTGTTGTGAGAAAGTCTGCCAACATCATTAGAGAGATTCAAGTCACCATAGGAAGAGAGCGTAATGGGCTGACCAAGCAGTATATCATCCAATAAAAGCTGCCGAATGTGCTCGTATCGACTTGAAAGTTCTTTCGACATACAATGGGCTGAATTCAGGCATGTAGCTTCCGTAAGATGTGTTTCTTTCGTTGAAGCAAATGTAATAGTTGGGTCCGAAGGGTTAATAGTTAGGCACCCAGTATCCCGTGAGCTGGTAAAGACATCATCCTTCTCTTGCCTCCCAGAAATAACGGGTTGAGGTGAGGCCGCCTTTGAGGGTTCCAAAGTGGACGAAATCGGTATCGTGTTGTTGGCTAAGACTGAGTTGCCATCAGCAATAATGTATTTATGGAAAAATCTATGAAGCATATCCTCTAGTGGCAATAACTGCTTCTCAACACATTCGAGACACTCTAATAGATAACTGCTGACCTGTAGATCCATTTCAACCTGTCCAGCCTGCGTCTGGATTATCACTCCAACATCTCGATCAGTATCCGCATTTGTATCCCCACTGTAACCCGATGGACTCGGTAAGGAAAGACAAAACGACGATAAAGCCGTTCGGCACCACGACAACAGCTCCATGAGAGTTCTTTCAATGACAGAAATCCGTGCAAAAACACTTTCATCCTCCGCGAGCTCCTTTTCCTGTGTAATATATGATTCAGGATATTGCTTTGCGTTGGCTAGCATGGCTTGAGGCTCACAGCATCTCCCCTGATTGAAACGCAAGTTCATGTGCCTCAAATTATTAAAACCGTCATTATCTTGATTGTTCTGCGCCATTTTATGTTCATTAGTCGAAGCCAAGCGCAAAGATTGTGTGAGAAGAGAAGAAGATTGAGGAAGTGCAGCTGCACCAATGTCGGTAGACGCAATAGGATTGATTCCATGTGGGTAGGGTCCAATAATGGATGGACTGGTTAGATCAGGGGGAAGAGATCTATATATAAATGGATTGTTAGGCAATATCGCTAATGGTGGTGCCTGAGTGGAAGTGGATGAAGTCGTTAGGTGGGCCGAAGTGCCAACACGTGTATCGACAATTTGATGATCATGGTATGTGCAATTTTGCAAACACGGCGGCGGAATCACAACGTTATCAGGGGCCACGCCAGCCCCATCTTCCATACGACTGTTGCGTGAGGAGGGCTGATGGAAGTAATATTCGTTAGTGGGACGATAATAAGGCAGTGCTGCACCGGGGAAGGTAATTGGTCTAGTTCCATTCTCACCAGGGCCTGAAGCCCTCGTCGAAAGAGAAGATGCAGAAGAATGCCTGGCCAAGGCAACGTGGTCATGACTATACTCCACCATAGCTGGTGTGCCAGAGGTGCTCATACGATGTATGGACTGTGAAATAGGGTTCCCAGAGTACGCATGAAGAGCAGTCGTGTAGCCTTCCCTAGAACTATGCGGCATAATCCCACACGTGTAAGCACATCTCGAGGCATAATCATTAGCAAAATCTCGATTTGCGTTGTTGATATCCTGAAGAGAGATATTAGATGTTGTGGAAAAAGGAACATCTATTGAAGGCAAATGTTGACTGGAGCTTCCTTGGGATGCGTTATTCAAGTAAAGCAAGTCCCCCCTGAACGCGTTGCATGGCGGCTGCCACAGTGGCTGGCTTGTGTATGACTCGGTTGCACGATCACTTGAGACCCCAGGATAAGCATTTGAATGTATATTGTCCATATTAAAGTTAGAAGGATTTCGAATGGAATCACTACCAGCTGTCGTGTGCGGGTCTAAAGAAGGGTACATTTTATACCTCTGGGGTTGCTCCCTTTCAGATTCCCTAGTGAAAGGATAAATCAGATTCAGTTAGCTCGAAACTCAATTCGAGTATACTATTACGGCTTGCTCCTCTTACTATTAGCACCACTATTGCTAAAAAAAAATTAATAGTCTATATGTAGTAGGTATTCTGTATATTATATCTGAGATTTCACTTTGGTTTTATGGCCTTGAGGAAGAAAAATTGCCGTCAGGAAAAAAGGGGCCAATTGTAGATAAAATGTACTCCCTCTCAATGATCTGAACATTTGATGCGAATTAAAAATTGTGTATGATAATGGTACAAAAAAAAAAGGAAATATGAAGAAGAGTGTCATATATTATGTTCAAAAAGTACTTAACCTTCATCAAACTTGAAATTCAATCCATGAGAAAGTGCATACAAACACGCATGTACTTTGTTTCCGTTAGTTTCATCCCTTTTCATCGAAAGTAAACATACACACAGATTTGACTGTCCAACAGAATAAGAGTACTTTAACACCAAACCTGTTGTAGCAAAATGTTGGAGAAATATATCAATGTATAAAATACCTTTTGGTCTTTCAAGGGTTTGAAGCGCCTTTTTAGCGAATGCTCTCTCTGGATTCGTGCATGGAGAAGGAAAACAAGTTTGTCGTTTAAAAAATCAAGTTTTAAAATTAGAGATTCAATGGTCTTAAGCATAAGCGTGGAAGAAGAGAATGAATATTAGTCAGGAAATTGAACAGAGAGTGCCTCTCAGACACAAAAACAATCAGGACTCTAAGCTGAAAGTGAGTCCATAGAGCCAAAAGAAAAAAAATGAAGAGATAATGCACATATATATACATGATAAGAATAGCGATATGGATAGCGATCAAGAAATATGCTCATTTTTATAATTTAGCTAAGAACACGTTTCTCTAATACCTTTCCATTCTTTCTGGAGCAACACTGAAGGACCTTTACGATTGATACCTATTGAAGCTACAAATACTATGACCAAATACAACAGTATTTGTCAAAGAAACAAGAAAGCTACATTGATTGAATTGTGGGAATACTTTCTTTTCTTTATTGAATTAACTTTAGCACACAACTATAAAGATAAAGGTAAATAGACAATAGCCATCAGTGTTCAGCTTCCTTAATTAAATTCCTTCCTTTTCTATGGGCTAGAAAGGTATAAAATATTTCAGCTATCCGATTCCAGTTTCAATAGAATGAACGCATGAAGCTAACAGAAACAGGAATCACGAATCATCTGCATCACTAAACCTTTTTTATTATTAACATTTGCATAGTCCTATATGAAAATTGATATTCTAGTATATTAAAGCAATAGAATATTCATTAGGATGGAAATGTCGCTCTGTGATTGATTTCTTCATGCTATGCATTAGAAAAAAAAAGAAAAAGGCCAAGATGAATAAAGGGATAATAGATAAGAAAATGAAAATCGGGCCCTTTTATTCCTGT
Source organism: Phytomonas serpens 9T (assembly GCA_000331125.1). NCBI lineage: Eukaryota > Euglenozoa > Kinetoplastea > Trypanosomatida > Trypanosomatidae > Phytomonas > Phytomonas serpens. The sequence continues at coordinate 10,582 of AIHY01000239.1, forward strand.
TTTGGTACTATCAGCGAAATATCAAGTGAAAAATTGAAAATTCATTAGCATCTTTTTGTCCCTCTTCAGAATTGGATTACCAAGAAGAAAGCATACCATTATTATAACACTCTCAATGCAGATCTAAATAGATGTGCGTATATGGGTGTATATCGGAAAAAGTTATGCTATTTGAAAGGTAAGGAAAGTAACGTTGGGAAAGGATATTCGTTTCACCATCGCTATTCTCAAAAGCAACACTAAATGAATTTGCCATTAAAGGTATGTAATAGAATGCTGCTCAGATGCACAACTATGAATATATATATATATATATATATAAATGAGAAAATGACTTATATAAAACCGTTTATAGATCATACGTCATAAATAATAATAATAATAATACAAAAAAGTTATAGTCTATATTATTCATAGAGCCATAAGGCCAATATCGAAAATATTATAAAAATTTTAGCACTATAAAAAGAGTGTGTGTATCAATAGCATTTATAACTTTACTCTTACGTGCAAAGATAGATATGTGTGGAAACGTGAAAATGATGATAATGTACGAAAATATTCATACTGTTGTTGTAATTCGATGGAAACAGAAAGATTCTATTGAGGGTATATGTGAAAATAATGCAAGTTTCTATCCTCACGACAAAGGTTAACTTGCAATTCTGCTATGGATTCTCAAAGATTATAGAAAAAGTTCATGGAAAGAATATGCAAATGCTGTTAAAAGTATTGACAGAATGCATTTTTCCAGTCTCTATGCATCCGTATTCAGATACCTTAGGGGTTAAGTAATAATAATAAATAAACAATATATATTTTCCCCAATAGTGAAGGGGAAGGG
>AIHY01000240.1:0-15880 GCA_000331125.1 Phytomonas serpens 9T
GAGGTTGTGGGATTTCGATGTAYAAGAGTATCTATGGAGATTCAGATTTCGTTAGTTCTTTTTTTTCTTTTGTAAATTACGGAACATTAGACATTTTTGAATCTATATTGCTTTTGCCCACTAGTGGGTATATCTTGGTGTTTTGCTTTTTTTAATTGGCATGGCACGACGGTTCGCGTCGGATTACGTGCGTTTTTTCGACTTTCCCCTTTTTTCCTCCTGTTAGACGTTTGTTATTTAGTCAGGAGAGTATTCATAGATTTAGTTCACACCAAGTCTTTAGTTCGTTTTTACCTTTCAATAGTATTTACTATTCTTAAGTCGACCCGCTTTATTTTACCTTATCGTTGCTATTTAGGTTGCGTTTGTATAAGTTTATCAAAAATCATAACACTTAGGAAGATGTAATGGAATTTGTATACTCCCTTCCTGTCGTATCTCCACGAGATGCTTTAGCCCTAATCTATGAATCGGGAAAGCAGTCTCCTCCACGGAGTCCTCGGGATATCACCAAGGATAATTTACCCAATGATGGGGTGGAGCAACCGTGTACGGCACCCATTCCGTCCAATGATCATGCGGGATTAACCTCGCACCCGCCACAAGTTGTGCCATCCTCGCTTCCTTATTTAGAAGTGCTCCTGGCAACGGAGAGCAATCAGAAGTGTGAAGCCACCTCTTACTCGTCAAGCCTTATGACAGATGACACCGATCCAGAGGAACTTCCCTTGGAGGTTCGCACCGCCCATTTTCACACGGCGATTGAGCTAGTGGAGGGTGTAATCGAGCGCGTGATCTGCGATCGAAGCACGCCAGTTCAGCGCTACCGGGATGCACTACGCCAGTACATTTTGGGAAGCACAATGCCGACGTCATTGGTAAATAAAGCTCTGGACCTGTCGTCCTCCGCGAGCACCAATGCCCCGGACCCCCCTTTGCAGCCGCGCTCACCTAAATATTATGGCTTCTTGACGGCGGATACGTACACTGGTGAGGAAACCGACAACAAGAAAAGACAGGCGCTTCTCCATCGGTACGAGAAGCATTGTGAGAATCTCGGGGTGGTTCCGGTTTCTAGTGTGATGGCGCGCATAACTCCAGAATTCGAGAACCGAACCTTTACCAGCCTCGCACTTGATTACTACCAGTCTTTTACGTTACCGCCAACCCTCAACTCTTCGAACACCCATATCTGCCGATCCACTGCGGAGCCTCTGCCCAACTCTAGTATTGTTTCGCTGATGCTCCCCTCGCCGAGTATACCGTTCAGCACAAAGGAAACTTCCACTCTAGATACGTTTAAGAAGAATATACTAATCCCTGTCATGTCGTCAACAACGCTTCATCATGGGTATGACTGTACGCAATCTACCAAAAACACCGATTCACCATGCCTAACATCAACAAATATGGCCTCCGGAGAGACGATTACCCCTTTTAATGAGATTAAGGACTCGATCGGCGTTTCTGATATTCTGGGAATCGTAAATGACACCACAACTCCTTCGTGCAGCCACGTGAGTGGGGCGCGCTCCCCTAAGAAGGGCACCACGCTTTGGATGTGCTCTCATACAGCCTCGCACGTTGAGCCCATAGAGGATCACTATGAGCTTGATTTCACGAGCTGTGAGGGTATTGGGCGCGTAGAGGATATGGTTCCACTTCTCCGGGCACTTGAGGGGTATCCCGATGTGACATTGCTCAGTCTGGCGGGCACCGGCCTCGACGATGGGGGGGTGCGCGTTTTAGCACTTCTATGCGAGGCCTTTCTTATCAACCTGCGCTCGCTCGACCTCCGAAACAATCCTCTCATAACCGACATTAGCGGCCCATTTCTGCGGAGCTTGTTGCAGCGTCGACGCACCCTGCATTTCGTGCAAACGAGCGGATCGGGGATGTCTGGTCCGTGGATAAAGACAATTGATATTCTTTCTCGTCGAAACAGAGTAAGTGAGACAGTAGTATAATATTTCGGTAACCATATTTATCCATTAATGTCTATATACTAGTTCATCCCATTTCGTGCACAGCGTACCTTTTTCAAGGGAAGTATTCCATGACTGTACTTATATATATATATGCATGCTCCAACGTGTATTAGGTAAATATCCAACCCATGACCATCTTCTTTTTGCCCATACTACAGGTGTGAGTTACTTCTCCAACCCGAATAAAGTAGAATTTCGCCATATAAATTCTTTAGATCTTTACAATGTTATTCTCTCGCGGCATCTCAACAAGGCAACCCCGTCCGGTGTCGATTAACCTGGACAATCTCGAGCAGATGCAGGATCGCTGGGCAAAGCAATATGAATCGTCAAAACACCCCCCTCCTCCTCCTGAACTCAACTCACCCCGGTCACTTGCCGCCTGCAAACGTTCTGGAATCGATCCTTTCAAGGATCTCCAAAAACTTTCCCTTATGCAGCATCTCCTGCGGTTAACAAACAAACTGCAATTCGTAGAGGAAACGGTCGCTTCGCTTTCACAGCGGCTCGATCTCAAGATGGCGTTGCAGACTGCCGTTCTGGCCTTCCAGCACACCACAATTGGGCTTGGAACGTCCAAGGAGAAACTCGTTGCGTATATGAGCTTCTTAAATCAGGAGGAGATCCGCGTTTCGCGTTTGGAGGAGCTTCGGCGAGTGCGTTGTGAGATAATCGAAGAGGAAGCGGCGGAGCGTCGAGGTTCACAAGACGATGCTGCGGTCTTGGATGAGAGCCCCTCCCGCGTGTCATTGCGAATCCAGCATCCAGACCGCTCGGATGAACGCGGGCTGGTTGCTTCCGCGCAAAAAGGGGTGAGGACGCCGTTGGATATGCTACCCCTGACCCCTCGAAGTCTTGCCACCGGATCGGTAAGCCTAGGGGCGGACTCCACTCTCACCACCCCTCGCTCGCACGGCATCTCCACCTACGCGGATGTGGATCGCCAATTTCCGTTATCACGGAAGCCCTACATCCCGCGTGATGCGGTTGCGCTGAATTCCAATGTCTTTGGGAATCGTACCTTCAAGTCGCGCGAGGTCGTCAGCAACCCCTCTGGGGCAGCGTTGCTCTGTACGGCGGACGATACGCCGGGTTTGGGGGGGCTCCGTCCTCGACTGAGGGACGGGCGGTCAGAGGGAAGGGGTGCGATCACGACATCCTTCCCGGACTCCGCTTCCACGCGATCGAGTGCGGACGGTGGAGGAGGAGGGAAGGGCCCCACGGAAGGCCTCAGTGATGCCCGAGCGCGACGCGCGGCCGACTCAATCACCATGAGGATGAAACAACCCACCACCGCAGCGACGTTATCTCGGGATAATTGCAATTCTCTTCAGTCGGAGGGTGAAGGTTTGGCAAAGGAGACGTCCAATGCTCGTGTAGCTGCGTCGCCCTTAGATGATTGCGAGAGAAAAAATACTACCTATACACCTATCGTTTATGGAAGTGAGCCACATGAAGCTTTTGTCTATTATTGCGCGAACCCAGAGCCGCTGTTAGCTTAGATTCCTTTTTTATACTTTTTTCCCCTTTACACTGAGAAAGTATAGAGCTGTGCTGAGAGAAATGGGAATAGAAATGACAGAGAATATTTTGAAAGAATAGAAATACAGCATTCACGAATTAACGATGAGCACTGCGTGCATTCTGTGTGGTTCGAAGTAGGTCAGCCTAATATAGAATTTAACCGTATCGTTTCCACGAATGCAATGAGCAATTTTTTTCTTTCGAGTGTGAATGATCCTATATACATATATATATATATGGTGCGATATTCTCATTGCTCATATTAGTCTATCGGCAAAGAAGATTTCCACTAGACCCAATTTGATATTCAGGTTTGCTTTTCTGCTTTTACACATACGCAAAAAGGAGGCTCTGTTAGCTGAGTTTGTTGTATTATTTTGCATCCAATCCCTCATTGGTTTCTATCTTTTGACATATCTTATGCATTTGTCCTCCACAAAGAGTGCGCAGGGCTAGGAAGAGATTAGATTAGTAATTTAAGGTTTCTAGATGTTAGAGCGTAAGGTGAAAGCAAGCTTTAAAGAGCCCATTGGGGATAAGGATATTCTTCAGAGACCGCTCATTGTCAATCGCAAGTATCAAGACGTAAAAGCGGTTGTGGAGACGGGTTTCACGGCTGAGGTCGCGGAATACATTCACAGGCAGACTGTCCGGCTAAAGCAACAGCCCGGGGAGCTCTTCCAGCGTCTCCGCACGAGTACGGTTGCAACCAACTTGCGCAGACAGCAGCTTCCTTCATTTCTACCACCGATGGCGGATGGCGGATATGCTAGACCCATGGATGAGTACGGCGGCATCCCGGCTGGGATTCTAGCAAGTGTTGACAAAAAATACGACAAGGTTGACCTTTTGCTATTAGACTGCCGTAGCGTCGAGGAGTATGAAAAATGCCACATCGTTGGCGCCCTTCATTACCCCAAGGTGAATTTGAACCACTCGATGCGTCCGTTCCTACCTGAGATGTATGCCTATAGGAATAAGACGGGAAAGTACATTGTGGTGTACGACTTTGACGAGTCCATTGCAGTGGAGATTGCCAATATATTATGCGAAAAAGGCATCGACAACATTGGTATGATTGCTGGTGGGTTGCAGGAGTTTCTGTATGACTATAGTAGTCTAATTACTGGCGAACCCCCAGTGCCGATAGTGCCCCGGGATACCACACTGCAGCGTCGGGCGGATCAGATCACTTTGGCTCGTAGCGAGGCAAAGAGTATCATGTCTCATAAGCCAAAGAGTTTGTCTAATAGTTTGGCCAAGCCACGCATACGGCGCTTATAAGATCCACTTGGTTCTGTTTTCCGGCAAAACACAAGCGTTGGATGTGAGGGGATGATTGCAAATTGACATCGTGCTACTTCTTCGATTGTGAGCGCTGTCATGTAGTCGAAAAGGCTTAGTGGAATCAACTTGCATAGCAAGTGCAAAGCCACTGTGAAGATTTTTCCTGTAAATTTCTTTCATTTTTATATTAGATAAACATTTTCGGTCTCAATCCCAAGAGCTGTTATCTAGCTGAGTAGCGATATTATTGCTAATTCCATTATTATTTTTTGTATATGAGTTGGGTTACTTTAGCAGTTATTTTTACTCACGCCTTATTAGGCTCGCTTTTCCTGTTGGAAAACGACATGCTAAATCATACGTATGAATGTGCTTTATTCTGAGGAAGTCTATAATAAGTTCTTACTCATAACATTATGGATTACATCCAAATACCATCTACAATATTTTAATTTAAGTGTGCTTAGCTTACATGTGATGTTCTGCATCATGATGTACAAATATATTATGAAAGAAAAATCCCATATATTTGCACCTCCCTTTATGTATACTACGGAAACAAAAAGCATTCTTTCTGTGATGATGATTATATAGCAGTATTTTTCTACTCTTTTCGCGACAACCTTTTCTGACATTAATTTGAGAGATGGAAAGAAAGAAAGAAAGTTTAGGGACTTTCCAGCGAAAACGTTTCAAAATTTAGTAAAAAGGGGCAGGAGAGAGCACTCTTCCTTGCCCTTACCATTCAAATGCAACTCGACATAGGCAATAATTCAATCCAGAATAGTAGAATCTTTTCTAATGGGAACCCAAGTACCTTGAAGCGAGATTGGGAACGGGACTCATCCCCGGATGAGCAGCGCCGCACCGATAGGGATCGTTCCCGTCGTGGCGAAAATCATTTTAGCAAGAGGGGACGGAACGAGGAGCCGTTGTTTAACACCATCTACCCCATCCACCAAATAGACCGCCCTCGCCGACCCCTCAGTGAGCAAGGCGTACTAGGCGTACATACCTTCCTTCTGGACCACCCCCAAAACGGCTTTGTCGAGGTGGAGGAGCCACCCCACCAGAAGTCCTCCTCAAGGGGCTTTAAAAAGAACACAGAATCCGCACTTCTGGCAGTGCGAAACGGGGAGGTGAAGGATTCTCCTTTAGGAGGGGTGCTCCACGTTGAGGAGGTCAAACGAGGCGGCGAAGAGGAGGGAAAGGGGCCGCCGAAGCTCGCGCAGACGCGGGCGCGGCCGGGGATGTGCATCCACTCGTGGATTATCACCTCCCGGATCGGCGCGGGGTCCTTTGGAGAGACATTCACCGCGATGAAACTACCACGACTCGCGACTTTGGAGAGCTACTGTGAGGATAGGCTGTATGTTCCACAGGACGTGGACGCGCTGCTCGAGAGCTTGCCCCCACCGGAGGAGCGGAGGGAGGTTTGCATAAAGATTGAACAGGAAAACAAGAATATTCTACGGCTAGAGGCGCTGGCGCTCAAAAAAGTGCAGTCCTGCGGGCAGGTGGTTCGATATATTAGTAACGGGTGTGTTGATGGGATGAATTATTTAGTGATGGAGAAGCTAGGGCCGAACCTGACCGAGCTACGGCGCCGAAGCCCACACGGGACTTTTAACATCTACACCACGTTGAAGGCTGGCATTTCATGTTTAATGGCCATCCGCGGCGTGCATGAACAGGGGCTCGTGCATCGTGATATCAAACCCTCCAACTTCGTTACCGGGCTGCCGGGATCGCCGGAACGGGCGACCTGCTATCTCATCGACTTCGGCCTCGCCCGCCGCTACCGACGTTCGAATGGGGAGCTGCGGCCTTCACGAAAAAACGCGGGGTTTCGCGGGACGAGCCGCTACGCCTCTGTGGCCTCGCATCAACGCCTTGAGCTCGGCCGCGTGGACGATCTCTGGAGCTTGCTTTTCATGCTGGTAGAATTCGCAACCGGGACCCTGCCGTGGCGTAAATACAAAGATAAGGAGGATATTGGACGCTGCAAGGAGGAATCCATCACACCGCAGCTGGTGCGCAATCTGCCACGCGAGTTCCAAGCCTTTTTAGCCCACCTCCAATCTCTAGTCTATGAGGACGAGCCCGATTATGATTTCTTGCTTTCCCTTATGTACCGCGCCCTCGCGCGGCGGGGCTACCCGCCGAATAAACCGGTGGACTGGGAGCTCGACGCCGTTACGATCCAGCAGGTCGCCGAGGCCGAAATTCAAATGGCGCTCCACCGGCGAAGCGACGGAAACAAAATTCACGGGGAGAAACACCCCCACAACGGGGAGGGGCACCGGGAGGCCCCCAACGCGGAGGCAAACGAGGGAAACATCCGACCCCACCTTCGGCGTTCGGCCCCGCCACAGCCCGTCGAGGTCGTCGTGACTCCCCCACAGGAGAACAGCTCGGCGGGGATGGGGGGGGTCGTGCGGGGGAAACCGGCCTTGACGAGCACGGAAAAGCCCCTCCCGCTCGAGGACGCCCTGCCCTCACCGGAGGAGGGCGCCATCCATGGTAACGGCCTCTACAACAACGAGGTGGAACTGCGCTTCCCACAGAACGCAAGGGGTGGGGAGGAGAAAAAATTTGACGCCGCGTCCTCCGCCACGCCTTTCGCTCTCGCGCAGAACGTGTGGGAGAGCAACGGGGCGATTCGGCAGGAACGGGTGCCCGAGTGCTCTACCTCGAATATCAAGGATACTGCTACGATACGAAGAGAAGAGGGGGTCGCTGGGAGGGAGACAACGCCGACGTGGATGAAGGAAAGCCCCGGGGGCTCTTTGAATTTGGATGTGGATGTGGATGTGGATGTGGATGTGGATGTGAATCCAAACGACTTTTCATCGCGAGAATACAGCGCTGGTTCCAATAAGCATCCGCTTTTAGTGAAAAAGGGACGACGCAAGGTGGGCGAAAAGATTGGCGACAGTCTGCCAAAGAGTTTGTTCAAAGAGTTTGACCATCAGCCCGGCCTCTCACACCCAGCATTAGCACTAGATTTGACGCCCTCTAGAAAGGTGCAGATAGACGCAATCCAACAAACCGTCCCCGATACGAACAACACATGCTCGGCGAAGCCGGTAAATGATACATCAGAAATGAAAAAGAAGGTGAAAAAGAACTGCGAATGCATCATCATGTAGTATGTGGGGTTTTAAGGCAGTTTTGCCAGAATCCTGCGCTCCTATGATAAAAAGACTAAAATATCCGTTTCAGCATCACTTTATCCAATTATCCAATGAAGTGAATTTAGACTTTTGTTGTTATTGTCACTGGATTACAACTTAAATTCCGAAAAAAAAAGGGTCCTGAAGAATAGGGATTCAATGAAGCTATCCTATTTCTTGCACTCATATATATATATATATAATATCTATATATCTATATATATAGATATGTATATGTATCTATATGTATGCATGTCTTGAGAAAATGTAAATTCGAAATCGGATGTCTACTTTCTGGCTTCCTTAATGATACGGGCTCCTCATTCTACGCCTTCAATATTGTTTACATTGTATTTTCCAAAAATAGAATGCGAGAACGATCTGAGCAGTTCAACGGGAAAAATGAATAGAATAACAATGCTATTGAAGCTTTTTTTTGTAGTTCTACAATTATAATTTCCTTATTGCGCTTTTCTTATTTTTGTTCTCGAAAATAGAACCATAAGTTGGTTGATTTTTTTATTTAATACACTTTGAAACGATGGGTTATCTAGAGCGTACGAAGTTTATTTTCCTCCTCCCTTCCAAAATAAAAGAATGACATCTACATTATTGTAAAATATTATAATGCATCCATTGCTTCCTATTGCTTAATAGAATGATACCTCGTTTTGCTTCCACGCTCTTATGATCCCTTGAATGGTTTGTTTGACAAGCGTTCATTTAAGCATTTCAGTGTTTCGTATTTCCTTTTATAATATGAAAGTGTTGGCCTTATTTTATTGGATGTTTATTTTATATTAATTTACTTTCGGCCTGTAGAAATCCTGTTGGACGTATATATTTACCTTGCACACTAATATACAATTGGGCTGGCTTTTCTAAAAAAAAGCGGAAGCCTTTGCATATTTTTTTCCATTTAGCACAATACCTTGCCTCTCCTTCACCTCGATCTTTCGGATCTCAGAAACCGTAGATCATCGAAGACCACTTGAAAGCCTCACTTTGAGTACGTGTAAAAAACATAAGTCGAAAATAATAACTAGATATTAGCTACTGAGGGTCAATTTTGTGTGATCAACAGAAAATTCAACCCAATGGACGCCACTATTGATGATCTTATCGATGAAATTTTCAAGGAGGATAAAACGATCATTGCGCCACAGCAGACCGCAAGTTGGGATTCCAGCCTCAGTAGCGCCGAAAGCATCACTCCCAGAAGCACGACAGGGAAGCAGAGTTCCCTAGACAAGGTGTTTCGCAAACAAAACACCCCCCATGGGGATCCTTTGAATCATTCAGGCGCGCTCCCGTCAGGCTCCGGCGTCGTATCCTCAACCCCCGCATCCCCCTCCGTCAAGGCGAAGAATTTCGACGAAACCTCCGACGATGAGGACGGGGTCGACGACCGCGGCCCCGGCAGTGGCCTCCCGTCCCTCGTGAAGCCAGCGCCTTTGTCGAGCAAACTTAGCCTGCGGGCGAGCTCCTCCTGCCTTCCCACCCCGCCCTTTCCCGCCCTCCCGCGCGACGGCCTCGTGTGCTGCGCGGGCCGCTGCTACGTAACGAACGTCGGCGCCGCGCTCGCCTTTTCGCGCGCGGAAACGAGTCCGTTCCCGACGGTGGAGCGGCTGATTGAGCTCTCCAACGGCCTCCACGGCCGCGGCGCGTCCTCCGCGAGCCTCATGCTCCTCAAAGGGGCCTTCTACGTCAGCCGTCCGGAGCTCGGGAATGGCTGCCTGGACGGGAATACCGGCGTGGATCGCGGGGGGTGCCCGCACATCCTCTGCCTAAAGTGCAATTACGTCGTTATCCGTCTGCAAGGGGCGGAGTGGGTGGACGACGACGGGCGCTTTGATTTGTACCTCACGACGCGGAATTACTACCCGGATTGGGCTCGCCTGGCGGCCTCAAGCCCGTTTGGGGATCGGGCAGGGAAGACGCAGGGCTCCGTGCTTCGTTCAAACCCCCACGCCGCGGCGTACTGCTGCCAGTGCTCATGCCTCACCGTCCGGGCCGCGCGGGTGGGGATCGAGACCAAGCTAACCGACGTTGCCCTCGCGAGTACCGAAAACGTCCGCTTCGCGACTGAGCTTCCTTTACCTCCTAATGAGAGTCAAAGACGACCTCCGCTGTGGGTTTGTAAAGGACATTGTCTTATGTAGCTATGAGGGTAAGACATGAATCGAAAGTATTTCTCCCTTTTTCCTCTCTCTCCTACCGACACCCCTTCTCCTATCCTCACCGTTATGTTTCTATTTACAATACTCTAGTACCATTTTGACCATTGTTATTGCTAATAATTTTGTTGAAATACAAATGAATTCGATTGAAATGGCCTCATCATCCCTTGTTCATTTTTATAATTCACACTTTTTTCAATCCTTCTTTTAATGGAACTTTTTTTCTTTCCCACTAGCTGAGGGAACTCCATTACCAGCGTTTCCACTCCTCTCATACGGACGCCCGCAGCATAATGAAAACTAAAAGGGGTAGTAAGAAAAAAGAAGTGCTGCCAGATCCCAATAAATTGCCCGATGGGAAGTTCAATTATTACATTCGAGGTTGGTCTTCCTATACCTCAATCAAGAATCTTACAAAGATCAGCCACGAGCTCGTAGCGTCCTGCACTGCGGAGAACCGTGAGGTTGGGCCAATACCTAAAACGAACGTCCTGATTCTCCCCGCTGATGGAAACAACCAAAGTGGGGAGGAAGGTTCGGAGGGATCCTTGACGGTTGAGGTCGAACTCGCCGACCAGCTCCGGGTGGAGGGGATCACAAAAAAGCTGATCAAGGAAAAGGCGGCTTTGATACGAACCTGGAAGCCTGTAGATCCCGCACAGGAGCTTCCACCGCCACCACCGCCATCGCAAGCGTCCGAGGGGGAAGGGAAAAGCAAGGACGACGCCGATAAGGAAAAGGACCTTGAGCCCTCCGCGGGCCCCACACAGGTGCCCGATGACGACGCCACCATCGTGATCGATGCTCCTCCTCTTCCCTCTCCTCTTGCTCCCTCTCCTCCAGAGGTGGATGCGGAGCACCTTTTGGCGGAGCTCCAAAAACTTGAGGTGGCGTGTGGATCACAGTTTGGGAATCTTGATAACTGTATCATGGGGGATCTGCACATAATGGGGGTGGAGCCGAGCATCGTGGTACACCCCGATGTCGTGATCGAAGTCGTCGAGGAGGAAAAAAAGATGACCAGCAAGAGGAAAAGCTCCCAAACGAAAACCAAGGGGAAAAAAGGTAAGAAGACAAAGTTAACCCCCGAGCAGCTTGCCGAGTTGGAGAGACAAAAGGCCGAGGAGCAGGCTCTTAGAGAGCGGCAGGTGCAGGAATCAATAGAGCGCGCCCGAAGAAAGGAGGAGTATTTAAAAACTTTTTCTCATCCTGATCGTTGGGCGCAGATCACCATTTCCGGTCTAACCTTTACGGGCAGCATTCGAGTTAGCCGCGCTCACGTAACATTTCTGAATTGTCGCTTTATGAGTTCTCTCAACAAGGATGATAGTGATGAGCCTCAGCTTAGCGTTTTTCCTTACAGCGTTGTGCATCTGACGAAGTGCACCTTTGAAACACCTACGAGTTGCGGACTGTACGCCTTTCCCTGCTCACAGGTTTTAGTTAAAAAGTGCCTGTTCTCCGGCCTGCCGCATCAGGAGCTTGCATTAAACGAGTACAAGGACCAGATCGGTGATACAAGGGATTCTTCAAATCTAGATAACGCGGAAATTTCCTCCTCAAAGAGCAATGACGAGTTTATTCATAAATTTTCCGGAAAATCCAATGGTGGGCCCGAGACAAGTGAACAGCCTCTGAGTGAAGAGCTCACTGAGCGCTACAACGCTTTGCGTGAGCGCAATGCGAGTTTAGTCGGCGTGCACGTAGATAGTGCACGAGTTTCCATAGAGGATTGCCGCTTTCTTTTTCTAGGAACTGGCGTTTTATTTTGTGGCCACTGCGTACTCTCTGAGCTTCCACCGCTTTCCTTCGTGGGGAACGAATTCAAGTCGCCTACGGCGATGACTATGACGAACTCTCGGCTGCATCACATGTATGGTACTGCTGTTGTAATTGTGGCTTTTGATGTTCTGCTCAAGGATAACGAGATTCATGACTGTGAGTATTACGGAGTAGACTGTTACTCTAAGTGCATCAATGTAAGTGTGCTGCGCAATCGTTTTGGGATTCACGGCACCGTTCGAATCCGAAAGGGTATTCGTATTAAGCTGCTAAACAATATGTTACACGAAACCCTAGTGGACGAAAACGCCTATGATAATCCATGCCTTGAATCCGTTTACTAACTTTTCCCTTATACATTTATTTCATACCCTTCGCACGTTGGTAAACCAAAATGAATGAAAGCAATTCTGCATTCATTAGGTTGTGCAATTTGCTGTTATTCAAAGTGTAAATTTTAGGTGTGCCATGTATTCAGTTTTGCAATAAACAACCATATGTACAGATTCTTGGACTTAAAATTCTGATCTCTATAGTCAGGAGACGCTAAGAAACACAAACCCAAAATTAGGATTTCATGATGAATTTTGTAATCCTCTTCTCATCGTTCGTGAGATGAAGAAGACAACAAATGAATGCTTATTGCTGGTTTTGCTCAAGATCTTTTTTCGATTTGGCTGTGTAATTTTTTTTCAATTTTAGTCCGTAAATCACGTCAAGCTGTTAGTAGCCTCTTTATTTTGCAGTTACACCAGACATCTTTAAATATATATATACAGTTAATATATATATATATATATATATACGTATTTTGAGGAATATATAAAGCATGTCATGTATTCAATTTGACAAGCGATATATTGCCACGTGGGCTGGAGTCGCTGCAGTAGGTGTTACTGCGGCGTGTATGTTGCGGGCGAAAAACTTCACGAATATCATTATATCGTTTTTTAGTAATTGTAAGGCAATCATTTTGGGGCCTAAAGACAAAAAATTACACGCTCGAAGCCATTCACAGGGGAGTAACACAACAGATAGTACCCGTTCGCTATCCTCTCAGCAACGAGGTTACACAGCCGAGGAGCTCATGCAATATGATGGTGTCAGAAATAAACGAATTTTCGTCAGTCTTAAGCGGAAGGTTTTTGAGGTTGGGGAATCGCTTTACGGCCCTGGTGCGGCTTATCACATATTCGCAGGCAAAGAGGCATCTCGTTGTGTGGCAAAGTCGATTCTAGATGAAAAACAAACAAACAAGTACTGGTCGGATTGCACAGAGGAAGAATTTCAAGCCCTTGATGAACACTTCGTATTGTTCCAAAAAAAGTATCCTTTGGTCGGATGGTTTATACCAAATAATGACTTTTATGAATTCTAAGCGCTCTAACCTTGCATATACTGGAGGAAAGTGGGATAGTGGTAAGTTGGATCTCATTTACCAAGTTAACTCAAGTGATAATATTTAAAAGGCTGTTATATATATATATATATATACTTCAAAAGAGGATGAGCTGTGACGCAATACAATCGGATACTCTAGAGCAAGTATATTTTTTAACATACTTGCTTTTTCTATTTTTAATCTGCAACTGCTTTGCTAACATATACTAAATAAGCTATTCAGGTCATTTTTCGATTGCTTCTGAATAGATATTTTTTTGACAATAGTGTCGCTGTGACTTATACACTAGTTCTGTCGGGGACGGTTTGTAAATCCTGTTCCCCAAGCTTCAAATGAAGCTGTTTTACCTTTCACGTTTACTAATTGGGATGTGGGATAGAAGCTCGGATGTATGCTAAATAGAGTCATATACATCATTCGCACGCACATATGTTACTGAAAAAGTGGTACCTCCTCCAATTCATGGAAGTTGATTATCGTGCCGATTATTTTTATTGATTTTTATTTCAGGTAGAAAAAGTGGTTATGTGGCGTTATATCTCACGGCTGCATCACTGCTGTAGTATTATAAAACAGAACCATAGAATCCTCTTTCAAGGTTTATATATGCTCGTAGAGGCTATTGTTTTTCCTTTTTCTCGTCTTTTTCATTTCACATGAAGATTTCGAGTTCAAGGTCAAATCATGCCTGCATCGTTTCATCAGCTAGTATCGCTCTGCATGCTGTGCTTATGATTCAGCTTTCATTCCTTTTTTTCTTTTTTAAAGGGTTCTTGTCTGAAAAGCACTAGTAAGTATACTTTTCAAAATCAAACTCTCTATTGGACAGGGTTATTTGGCATATAAGATCAACTGGACGAGTGGAAGGCGCTGTTCACTTCTACGTCCTTGACTTGCATGAAACTACCGTCCGCCCGCAATCACCACCTTGAGTTTCAGAATCTAAATCGTTTCCCACCATGGACTCCATGGTGCAACGTCCCCTAGCAAGCGGAGGGGAGATCCAGCCCGGGCGCAACGTCCTGACCGACGCCGCGACCCCACAGCCCCCATCCCCGCGTCTTGTTCTAGAGGTCCACGCCACCCCTGACGCCGGTCATCGCCGTAGCCATCCCGTTACGAATCCGCCCCCTCTG
Source organism: Phytomonas serpens 9T (assembly GCA_000331125.1). Taxonomy (NCBI): domain Eukaryota; phylum Euglenozoa; class Kinetoplastea; order Trypanosomatida; family Trypanosomatidae; genus Phytomonas; species Phytomonas serpens. Next base: position 14,476 of record AIHY01000240.1, read on the forward strand.
TCGAACCCGTCCCACCCGATGACCCCCTCCCCCCCTGCGCTGGACTCGTCCCAGGCGGGGGTTTGTGACGACGGGGGGCGGGCGCCGGCCGGCCCGAATAGCCCACCCCCAGGGCCGCTCGCCCAGGAGGGCGAGGAGCACCCCATGAAGGCCGACCTCCACTTCCGCCGCGACTGCTACAGCAACGTTGCGACCTTCGTCGCGGGCGGCGTCGCGGGCGCGGTGAGTCGCACCCTCACAGCCCCACTAGACCGTATCAAGCTGATCCTCCAGGAGGGGCACCTTGTCGAGGCCTCAGGGAGGGCCGCGCGCCACGGGCGCAAGCACCCCTCGCTCTTTCACATCGCCCGCATGATCAAGACGGATGGGGGATGGCGGGCGTTCTGGAGGGGGAATCTCGTCAACTGCCTTAAGGCGGGCCCCGAATTCGCGATTGTCTTTTCCTTACGTCGGTACTATTCCTCGCTCTACGAAGATTATATCGACCGCGAAGCGGTGCAGATTGAAGCCGCGCTCAGGCATGCAGAGGAAAAGGGTCTGCTGAAGGGGGAAATTAACCGTCATAGACTTGCTATTGAATCCGGTGCCTCTGTTTTCATTCCGCCGTTCAATCACCTCATTTGCCTCTCACACGTCCCGCGATTAGTAGTGAACTTTTTGATCGGGGCGGGTGCTGGGATTGGCGCGCAGAGCATTCTCTACCCAATGGAGGTGATCAAAACTCGAGTGTGCGTTTCCAAAACTGGTGAATTTAAGGGTGGGGTGAGGCAGATCGCGAGGAGTGCATACCAACAGGGAGGAATTAGGGAGTTTTACCGTGGCTTTGTCCCCAATATGGCTGGTATTCTTATCTATCGTGGGTTAGAGATGGGATTGTATAGCAGTGCACAGCAGTCGATCATGATTTATCGCATGCAGTGGTTGGGCATGAGCCGGCATGATTCGGCGCTGAGCACAGCTGAGATCGGCCTTACAGGCTTGGTAGCCTCGGGGATTTCACAAACAGTATCTTACCCCCTTAATGTAGTCCGAACACGCTTGCAGACGCAGGGCTCAAACGGACGGAATCGGCACTACACAGGCATGACAGACTGCTTTGTTAAGATGGTCAGGAGCAAAGGAGTCTCTTCTCTTTTTAGTGGACTAACGGCAAATTATCTAAAGGCGATCCCGGCAAGTACGATAATTTTTATTGTATTTGAGAAAATGCAGCAACTACTCTTGGGAGACGACTAATAAAATTAAATGTGTGCGAAAAAGTACATGGTGTATTCTGGCCACATCACTTATCAGGGAGGAATAAATGAGTGGATCTATGTTTGGTTGCTGGTGGTGCTCTACGTTTGGTCATTACATATATACATACTCATATATATATATATATATATATATATATATCACACAC
>AIHY01000241.1:0-38461 GCA_000331125.1 Phytomonas serpens 9T
GGGGGGGGAGATTTCATAATCACTCAGATAGGTCTGCAATCCTGAGTATCCGCTTCCGGCTTCACTTTGTTTTCTCAGAAAAGTAATTCGCGGGTGTATTAGGCAACAATCCTCAGGACTGATGGATTCTAATTGTGTTCTAAATGGATGGTTACCACACACTCAGATTAATTATGTGTTGTGCATTCACTTATCTCCCCTGAAGACTTTGCTATATTACCTTGTGCTAAGTAGAGGCAATCTCACAAAGTTACTATTTTCTTTTTGCTTTTAATAAGATGCATTTTTGCAAATAGGTAGACGCAATAAGAAGGAAACACAGTTGTTCCGAAAAGGAAAAAAGTATGACAAGAACGTTATGAATATTTAGAATATTCATAAAAAAAGAATCACACGATTATGTTTGAGGGATTGTGAATGATGCATTTTTATTCCCTCGTGATTTTAATCCATACCAGTACATATTCCATGGGTATTCATTGTATTATGATTCATGCTTGCTACCTACCCTTTTTAGCCATGGTCTGAAAGAGTTTCTTCTAGGCTTGTTGAGTTGAAATATATGAAACTCATATGGATCTTTTATTTATCATAAATACCAAAGTTCCCTTATTAATGAGTTCGTAAATCGTCATCCAGGTAGTCTAGAAGTATTGTCCAGTATGGCAGACTGGAACCGTTTGTTTGTGTTTAATAAAGTGGGACCTTCACAAAGTGCTGAGATTGGTTTGTAATATTCTGTTGGGGTTAGGTTTAGATGTCGCTGCTACGATTTATGCATTAATGCAAGCTTGCAGTTCATTTCATTGCAATATTATACAAGTAGTTATTGTTTTAGAGGCATTTGTTCTCTATTATTTTCTGTATGTGGGAACATTTCCTCAAAAAAAATGTTTTGTTTTGCATAGAAGAAGCAGTTGTAACGTGACTATTAAAACAGTTGCTTAATTATTTATAAAGTTGGTTTCGCATACTCATATAGTCTGAATTGCCTTTCTCTGCGACTATATTAGTGATAATTCACGCTATACATAGGAGGTACATATTAAGAATATTGTCTTATAGATCTTTTAAATTATGCATAGCAGAGGTAATAGTCGCCCCTTTTCCGTGAGTTATTCTGTATCTAGGTAAATAAAAAAGTGCTTTTTAAATAGAAAATCACTCATCTGTCTCCTGCAGAGACACTCAAAAGGTAACCGATGGAGACTTCGGTAAAAAGGGCCAAACTCGAAATATTCAACTTTCCGCCTAGCGATGCAGCAAATGATAGTAAAGAATCTGAAAAATCTTACAGGGAGTCCATCAAAGCTCATCCATTTCATGACAATGCATATAGTATTGCAGATATTTACGAGGATAGTGTATTTCGAGATGGAAAAGGTAACATTATTGCTGTTCTTATAAGGCGAGGCTTGCCCGAGTATGCCGCCAAGATGGCAGCCAATGTGCTCCGTTCAGCGGCCACAAAAACATCTCTGAGGTCGAACATCTATGGGGGATCGTCACCAAATAGTGGAATTGCTGGTTATTTTGACTACCGTGGCTCGCCTATTGAATTCAAGTGTCGGAAAACTGCCTTCACGTATGAAAATGAGCATCGATGGAGGGATGTGTTTCCTATGGTAGACTATGTGAGTCAGATCTACAAGCATACTCTACCAGAGCAATGGGCCAAACAAGATGCCGCTATTCCGGATATCACACGTATCCATAACTCTCCCTTTTCAACCCTAACTATCAATTCGCACTTCCGCACTGCATCTCACAGGGACGCCGGGGACTTTGACGAAGGCTACGGTTGCCTTGCTTGCCTGGAGGGGAATTTCAAGGGTCTTGCGCTTACACTTGATGAATTCAGGGTGAATTTTGTTTTGAGACCACTGGATGTTTTACTTTTTAATACACATCATCTACATTCTAATACGGAGCCAGAGTCGACGGACAATAACTGGACCAGACTGACATGTGTATTCTACTACCGCAAAGCACTCGGAGAACCTGCAAGTTATGCAGAGTACCAGCGTCGTCTTCAAGCTGCACTAGATTCAAAGTGTTCTACACCTCCGGTAGTCCGCTCTATTGTGGTGAAAAGCAATGGTAATAGTACGTATAAACCCTCAGTATATAATCCAGTGAGGTTAACGCCATTTTTCTTTGCAGGTGTTGCACATCGTTTAGCACGCTCTCAAGGCAAAAGTCTTTATGTGCATAATTGGCTGTTGGAGTCTGGTATTTCTGCGGAGAAACTACTCTTTGGAGAGCCGCTATGTGTCTCAGATGGAATCCCAGAACGATCTTATGATGAGGTTGAACACGCACAAACATCTGAACCCATTTTCAAGATTCCGGCAACGGGTGGGTTTAAGGAGTGCGATTTCACCATGCGGACCGCGGTCTCATCTCAAAAGTATTTGGAAAAGGCTCAGCTTTCTGAGCTCTTGAACGCTGAAATATTCGATATATGGATGAAGTCCCGTGATCATTGGCTAAAGCTTGTCAAGGAGGCATGGCTAAAGTTGAAGGCCCGCAATCCGGAGCGCATTGACTTTCAGTGGAATAATCGTTCGGAAATGAATACAGCTTTTTTCGATCTGTGCGATGTGGCTAAGCAGGTGATGTTGAGTCTTCTTGGAAAAGATAGTGCGACAGCGATGGAAGAACAGTTTTTTTGGGCCCTTTACGCTGCACATCTCAGCGCGTCTTGCAGAGACGAGCTGCAGATGCCTGAAGATTCCATGTCTGTGAAAAAGCTCAATATAAAATTGAAGGACTTCCACTTCGGTGGGGCACGGTATTTTAAAAATATGCCTATCGAAGAGCAGATACGCAGACTCAAACGGAGAGAGGAAATTGAAGCCGCACGGCGCATTAAGGAAGTCTCCACTAAGCGCATAGAGTGGCTCCTGAATGATTCATTTGATTACCAAACCGAGGATGCACCTGTAGACTATGAAGAAATGAATCAAATTTCACCCGAGCTCAACGCCAAGCGTGCCATACAAGACATGGGCATTCTATTGACGCCTTTTGAGAAGATCGACCTTGTTGAGGTTCTTGTGGTTCTTCCTCCTCCCCGGACCTACCGTGGTCATGGGAACCACTCTGTCGATCACAACTTCAGCGGAAGTTCCGAGTGGCTGCGGCTTTTAGCGAACCCTGCTGCGAAAAGAATCCTGAAACTTTCCGGAAAAGTGAAGCATGCGTTGCCGAAGGCTGTTTCAAATGGTAATTTGCACATCGTCTACGCATTTCAGGGTAATGAACCGTCACAGTCTTTCGATTTTATTGTCCTGCAGCACGTGTTAACCACAATGCTTGACGATACGGCCAAGGGGTATGTTGCTAGTATGGTAAAAAAGACAAGAGGCTGCCTTTTTTTAGAGGAAACAGATGGGTTTTGCCGTCATCACTATGTTCTAAAAAAAGAAATACAGACTAGGTATCAGCCTGTCGCAATGGCATGCTTCCAAAAGCTTCATTATATCAAATATGGAGTTAGTAACGCAGTTATTCGTACCAAGCCTCAGCTGCAGGAACTATTTCCGGATGTTGTTGTTCGATACAAAATTCAAGGTTCGCCATTGAACACAACTCTACTTATAATTCCTGGCAGCCAGTAGATTAATTGTAAATATTTTTACATCAAACACACGCATATGAAAACATAAAGTTTTGGGTATTTCTTTTCTTCTCATAGATAAATTTTCACATGGCCCACAACATGCCAATGCTATCCTCGCTTTCCCTTTGATCATTTATGCACGTGTATGGGCCCCTGCTGAGGATAGAAAAAGAAAACGGGCAGATAATAGCCTCTTTTTTCCACGTTGTCAATATGCAAGGTCAAGAGGTTCGCGTCGAAGTGAATTATCCACATTTATTAATTCCTATTTTCCTATCTTGTCGTATTGATTGTAATGTCTTCGGAAAGTGAAAATCGCTGAAACTATTAGCACCCAAACGTCTTGGTTTTATAGATGTGATTGTATTTTGATGCTTTGTCTGTACGATCAGTATTCTTCGATAGTAACCTAGATGCTGTCAACTATAGCTACGATCCTACGATTCTTTTGCCAGAATAAATAGGGTCAAGCTTTTGACACACACGTTAATTGACAGTGTTCGACTTAAGGGGATTGCTTTGCATGATTGTTGACACATCATTTGAATATTGTTATCGTGGTTCTCCGTATTGATAATTTTGTGCAGTTCAAAAACAAGGCTTAGAATACATATAATTTAATTTTAGTTTTATTATTATTATTTTTATCAGTCCCTCTTTGTTATTACCAAATAAATGTTCTAGATTATTATTTTATTTCAACTAATTGTTACCAACATCAATTACAAATTTGTTTATTTCGAGTATTATTCCGCCTTTTCTTTTGTTTTGCTTTAGGCGCGTACGAAGTGCAGAAAAAAATTATCTTTCTGTTTTAATGCACTATATGCTAATCTACCTGAAGGAATCTTTTTATACCTGCTTTTTTCGCATACTTCATTAAAAGCAATGTTTAGAAGAGGTCTTTGTTACTTTAATCACATATCCCTAAACCAAGTCATGGGAATTGTGCGCTCTAAACAGGCAAATGACCCTCTTGCCGCGACAAAAATGCTGATCGATGTTAGATCGACTGCAGAGGTTGCCCAAACAGGCATGATACCAACCGCTGTTAATATTCCTCTTTCGATCCTGCCTGACGTTCTAAACTATGAGAATGAAGATTTGACCAAAAATGATTTTGAAGAAACGTTTAAAACGAAGTGTCCTGTGAAGGGTGACACAATCCTCATTTTTTATTGTGCACATGGTGTGCGGTCTGCTAAGGCAGCTGAGATAGCAGAGCAACTTGGTTTTACTGGTGCTCTTAATTTTTCGGGTAGTTGGGCAGAGTGGTCGAGCACTTTTGGTGGTGAGGGTAAGTAATACAACACCAAGTGAACAGATATGAAGATGCATCACTTCTGATGTGCCACATAGCAATATCATGGCTTCATGTTCATTGAGCATTATCTTCGATATATATACCTCTGGTTTTATTGCGGTCACTTCCTTATTTTCTGTGTGAAATGGCTGCCCATATTTTCATGCATTACCCTTTTTCGTGTAAAAATTTCCAAGTGAAAAAGGGACTTCCTCTTATTTTTTCTTTTCAAACATAGGATATACTATCGTTTTTATCGTCTACTGGAATCACCGTAAGGCTCGAAAAATTTTTTGCATGATCTAATGTCGCAGAGTTCATATAAAACGCAGTTTGAACATTCAATTTCTTATGATGAAATTGAAGCAATTGTTAGGGAGAGAAAGAATGGCCATGCACAAGAAGTCATGATTTTAGATGTGAGAGATGCTTACGAACGTAAAGCTGATGGTTATATTCCTTATTCTATAAATATACCAGTGCCTGAGATCAGAAATCTACAAAAAATGAGTAGTTCTGCCTTTAAAAAGAAATACGGTGTGAACAAACCGCAAAAGACTGACCCTATTGCAATTTATTGTAGCAAAACGCAGCGTTCTATTTTTGTACATGCACTTTTGAAGAATGATGGATATAAAGTTGTCACATACCTTAGGGAGGGCTTCGAAGGATGGAAGAAGCGCCAAAATGCACAATTTGACGATGATCTCTAGACGCTTGCAAGGGTATTTCTGTTTAGTTGTATTTGTTTATCTTGCACTTATTAATATGGTATTTCTTTTCTTTTTGATGTAATCTATACGTTACACATAATAGGTGCTATTCTGGTTTTTAATTTTATATCATTTTTTTTTGTCTCGTACCGCTAAGATGCACAACATGGGGAAGAATGAGAAGATACTTTTCTATCTCTCAGTAAATTGTGATACACACAATTATATTTAACCTTTTCCTGTATCTACTCCTTCCGAATTCAGTATTCATTTATCTTTTCCTTTCATTATCTCCTTTACCCTGCATTTTTTCTGTGGTTTTACTTTGATCTTGTTTTGTTTTTCCTTCTTAAAGGAAGTTTCACATATAGGAGCAGAGCGATTATACAAATGAACTCTATTTACCCTAAACGCACTCTTCTATTAACACTTGCTTGCAAATCTGCAATGGACACTTCGCCTTCTTTTGTGTATTCAATCAGGCGGCGGTACACCACACTACCTAGCAAGGAAGAGGTGCTGAAGGCATATGATGTCTTGGGCGTAAGTACAAGCGCCCCTTATGCTGATGTCAAGAAAAAGTACATTAGTTTGGCAAAGCTTCACCATCCTGACTTAGCATCTGAGCCAAAAAGTGAGAGTGCCAACAATCGAATGGTCGATATTAATAATGCTTACAATACCGTTAGTCGTTTCCATAAAGCAGGACATAAACTTAAACCATCGGACGAAGCTTATGAATTCTCTCAGGGCTCGACATGTGGGTCATCGTTTTCCAGTAATCCCAACAGCGGCAACGCACGCTCGGATTTATATGGCTCGTCATATCAGCCGTGGTATGAAGATCTGGATCCACTTCTGTATGAAATGATGTGGGAAGAAATGCGATATCAAAACGATGAGGACATCAAGGTGCGTACTTCAATCAAACGTGATGATCCATATCGTTCACGTTCTCATACCGAACAAAAGAATGATAGCAGCGGTAGCCCAAGGTCCCATCAACAATATCACAACCGGCAGCGTGTCAAAAAACATATGAATAGCGACGGGAGTTCTAAATCAACTACAAGGTGGCCCGAGGCCGATCTGAAAGCCATGGTTAATATGTATCAAGATGGAAAAAGCTTCGAGTTTATTGCTAATGCTCTTGGTAAGCAAACATCACAGGTTGTAGACGAGTTCAACCACTGGAGTCAAGATAATAATAAAAACCACAGGAGCAGCAATTTCAGCAGACGTCAGCATCCTCCTCCACAGAAGGGTCCATTCTATCATGTTGAATTTCCAGACGGCCCGCCATATGACTTCCATGACGTGGTTGACGCCGACGATTCTACTGATGACGATATGTACGGGTATTACGTCGATGAGGATTTCAGCAGTACAGACCCGCTCAGCCACTTCGACGGTGGTGATGGGCCGATTCCTTATAGTGGTATACATTTTATAAATGGTGTAAATCCATCGCGTGTGTTCAACATGAACTACGGAAAAGACTTTCATAAGCATCATCGAAACCACTCAACCAATAGCCGATGGAAAAGAGACAAAAATAGTAATTCTTATTCAGGCAGCAATAACCCTCGTCGTCGGAGTTAAAGAATAATAAAAGGGAAAATGAACTTTACCTAATAGAAAGTGCCAAAAAATTTCCTACGTTGCGTGGTGATATGACCGTTAAGCGTTCGCCTCGTATTTCCCCTTTAATATTTTTCAACGAATGGACGCATTTTATGATCCTTTTCGAAATTTATGGGTGTTATTGTATTTTCTCACATACTGAAACTCTTATATAAATTTGCTACGCATGCTACGCGTCTTAGGGGTAAGAAGGCTCTTTTTCTTTTAGTGATTTGGAATTGTGCAATTACGTATTTCCTGCTTTTGAAACTAGGAGGAGTTGCACAGCTGCCACTCCTGCATGTTTTTCTTCCGGTTTGTTTCTGCTGCCAACTCAACGATACCAATTCTAGACCTTTAAACAAGCATGCTTTCAAATTTATCCTTTGTATCTGTGCCGCTCAGGTTAGGCAGACAAATGGCAGCGTTTGCATCCCAAAGCTTAAAGGCAATTCGGAATCCCACAAATGCAGATGCGGTGGCAGCGGTTGGGGAGCTATCTGCGCTCAACGCTCTAGAAAACATGAAGGCTAAGATGATGGCCGATCTTACAGGACGAGCCATTCTCTTGAACCAGCCGCTTGTAACTGATGAGTTGCTTGCGGTTGCTGAGAAGCAACCGGGAAATACCTTTGGACATCGCTACGCCTCCTACATGAATCATAACAAATTTAACCCTGATGGTCGCACCCCAGTCATGTACATCGCAGATCCTACCCTTCGATATATCATGACGCGCTACCGTCAGTGCCATGATTTTTTGCATACTCTAACGGGTTGTGGTCGAACAGTTGAGGAGGAATTAGCAGTAAAGATTCTCGAATGGCAGCACACCGGACTTCCCCTGGGTTTGCTTTCACTCATTGGAGGAGGAGTATATCTTACTAGTGAGCAGCGACAAAACCTGAAAGTTTACTGGGAATGGGGAAGAGAAAATGCACCGCGATGCATCCATGGAGAAAAGCAGATATCCTTTTATTTAAACATTGACTGGGAGGAAATGATCAGTAAACCTTTCGATGAAGTTGTGTCTATCACGGGTATAATACCGCTGGCCGAATATTTGCAGAAGCGTCGTGGATACAGCGATTGAACGAGGGTGCTTAGCAGGATTGAAAGTCTAGTATAGTAGCTAAAATGAATGTATTTTGAGGGCTTCACGCAAATACGTATGGTGAGATATTATTTTTTATATTTCTTTCGAAGACAAAGCGTATTTTTACCCCTCAAGTGATTTCCCTTTGTTTCGCCTTTCATCTATATATTTTTTCTAGTCCATTAGTCATTTTGCTAGTTCCTTCGGTACAATTTGTGTTTGTTTCTAAACATAAAGCTTCAAAAAATGGAAGATTTTTCACAAAAAATGGAGCTCCTCCGTGAGTTATACGATAAGATTCGAAACGGCGAAGATGTGCGAGAGGATGACTACATCAAAGCCGGTATTAAGAATAAGGCTCGCCTTAAAGATATAGAAAAAGAAATCAGTAGCCTCAAGAAGAAGATATCTCATTCTATCAAGCAAGAAATTGCTGATCAGGAAGAAAAGGAGTTAATTGAGCTTGCCCGGCGGGAAAATTTGACATTACAGGAATTCAAGGATCAGCTTGCTGAAAAGGAAACTAAGGTTGATTTCGCTTCCGATAGGGCCAAACGTCAAAAGGAAAATAGTAAGAAAATAGCTATGGCACGGGATGATAAGACCAAACAGTATAGTGCGCATAAAGGTGAGTATAATCTTTATGTCGACTATGTTTAACTCATATTGAGCATTCTTTGATATAATTTTTTTCCTCACATATTTAGTAAAACTAACAGCTTCGTAATGCAGGTTTAATATAGCTGTTCCCACAAATTATTGTGTGCTGTGATCCTGCATTCTTTGAATAATTTAAAGGAATTAGTTATATTGCCCTTTCTAAGGAATATTCGAATATTTCACCCATTAATTGAATATCTTACATTAAGTGGCTAATCCAATTTGTATTTCTACTATCCTCCTTTTATGCACTTGATATATCAAATCTATTTTTGAAGGATATAATGGAAGGTAAAAGAGCAAATGAAACATAGATGTCATGTTCTGACTTCCCCTACTTTGAATCTAGAGTGGATGAAATCTCTGAGAATAAAAAGTGGGTTGATATGTCAAAAGATTCGATCGTATGCTCCCGCTGGCGGGAAGCAAATTGCCTCTACCCCAGTTCGCTGTATTGTTGCATCTAAAAATATTGTGCGAGGCGAGCGTATCTGTGTAGTGCCACCTCAGTGCGTCGTGACTGGTGACCAAGCGGACAATCATATCCGAGAAATATGTGTCCGTGCCCAACGTGCTTCCCTAGCTCTTCCAGACTATACTGATCTGATATCCTTAATTCGTGATATAGACAAAGGTGTACCGGAGTTATTGCTGACACGTGATGGTATCCTCCTTACTCTTCTGTTGTTCCTGTTGCGAAACCCACGCTACAGTAGTCTGCTTCCTCCAGACCACACACTCCGAATGTGGGCCTGTCATTTGCCGCCCCAGGCACCTTCCTTGGGTCTGCTCCTCCGTCAACATTATGAGAGCAACCGAGAGCATGCCCCACTACAGCATCAGCTTGTTATGAACAAGGACCTTGTAACAGAGCTTCATCCTACATTAGATTTAAAGGAAGAGGCTGAGAAACTGATAGACGCGGCGGTAGAGATTGACGGTCTTGAAGCGTTACGTACACCACACATTGAGGTAGCAGTCACTGAAAGGATATTATCCGATTTTTACAACGGTAAATGTACTGCCTTGACGCGAAGACAACACGAAATCGTTGTCGCGCAGGCGCTACGCTATGCAAACAGCGCATCCTTGCGGCATCTCATCCACATGGAATCCCGCCTGCATAGGGAACTAGTTCTTCCACTGCTAAAGTCGATAGGCGCAACTGGTCTGACTGATGAAGATGCTGCTGCCTCTTCCGAAGATGTGGCGTGCTTGCACTGGGCTCATTTCATGATGCGCTCAAGAGTGGTGAATGTCGGTTGGCGTCGCGGCTCTTTACAGATGGCGTTGATTCCTTTTCTAGATCGTCTGAATCACTCACATTGTGGGGCAAACATTGTATATTTCCAAAACCCATTCGACGGTGCGGTGGTAGTGACTGCATCCAGACCTATCGCTGCGGGTGAAGAGCTGGTTATGCAATATAGTAATTATGGCCAGCGTGGATGCCTTTTTGGCGATGCATTCCCAAACCAGGATACTACCGCAGCGCCGGCGGTCTTAGGCTATACCAGGTCCAGCCGGATTTCTCCAAAAAACAAGGCTGTATTACAGCACGTTCGTGCAATTGAGGCGAAGCAGAGGCGAGATACGCTAGTGGATGAGGACACGAACACCACCTGTATGGAAAATTGCTTTTTCAATCCTGACCAGAGAAGGCGTGTTGCTGAAAGTGGGCTGCATCAAGAAAAGTTAGCCCAGCATGAAGCTGTAATTGAAGCAACGTGGCTCTGGCGTTATGGATTTATTCGTAGCGATACTGAAAAATCATATGAAGCATCTCAAAGATGGAGTAATGGGCTGCGGAATCGTATCGCCAATCTTACCGATGTGCGACGTAAAGGACGACCTGGAGAATTTGTAATTGGCGTGCCAGAAGGCCTAGAGCATCTTCGAGCGCAGCGTGAGGCGCTGGAGCGGGAGTGGTACCACAACACACGTATTTTCCCGCCTCAGCAAGCCTAAGAGTGAGATCAAAGCCTCAGGTTCTACTATGTAACACATACTCATGGGAGGAAAATGAATAGTAAAGTATCTACCGTTCTTTTGAGAAGAGATTCACTTGTCTACTGTTGTGAATAGGGGGGAGAAAGGCTGCCCCTCTAATTGCATTCTGTTCGTATTCTTCATTTATCCCGAATTTGAGCGGCATCTTGAGACTTGAAAGTCCCAGAGTACTCCAATGACTAGAACTCATATGGGTTCCTTCAACTTTTTCATCTTTGTCGAAGTGTATGAATCGATAGGTGCACGGAACTTTAGTGATGCATGATCCTTCATTCTTTCTATAGATAAGTTCAATAGAAAGTGAACTCTGAGCCTAGCTTAGTCACGATGATTTCCTCGTTTACTACAAATCACCCTTTTTAGTGTACTATCATGAAAATAGTCTTCAAGGATATTTTCAATGCAAACCCAACTGATTATTCATTCCATTACATGAAAACCTGCTCACCTCAAAGTTTAGTCAGTGATTTGGGCTACTCATGCTATTGGTGATCACAGAAAATGTTAGAAGGTGAAATGTATAGAGGTTCGTGATTCTTTTCGTGTACGATTAGCTCCATTAATACTTTCCACCTAGTGGTATGAAGTATATTTGTTATAGGGAAGATATTTTCACATAAACATAAGTGTAGTGTGACGCTGTTTGCTCGAGCAAGCTCTTGATTGCGTTTGTGTGACATTGAAAGTGCTTAAGTGAAACTTTGCCTCTGCGGATCAAGCTTTTTTGTTCCGCTATGGGACGAAAGACTGGCCTCAAAGCAATTCATGGAGTTTTAATTCTAAAAAAAAGTGTCTTCTCTTTTCTAGTACTCAGTATCTATTCGACATGATGACAATATAATAGCCTCGGCATGTTTTGCAACTGCTTCCTATGACTTTGCAATTATCCATTATTTAGTATTGCGGCAATATTCTTCTGTTTTCTTCTTCTCTCACACACACACGTGGCATGACGCACATTCTTGATATATGATGTCTTCCAGCAAATCCATTAAAAAAGCTAATCCAGAGTCTATTATCTATAAACGAAAACTTTCATTTCCAAGCACACTTCCCCATCAAAGATGTTGAATCGCCGTGCTGTTGCATTAATTGGTGGACGTTTGCTGCCAGCAATCTCTCTTCGTGCCTCCACTACACAGGTCGAATCACCTCAGAGTGCAAATTCTGTCATTAGAAACAAGACGTGGGGGTGGGGCAGTAACGAGCTCAACAAGCTCAGCTTCCTTGACTTGGCAGAGACATGTGCGAAGAAAGGGGACGAGGTATATATTCGAGAGTATGGACACGGTACACCGGTATGGTCAGTCGACGATGTTCAAAAAGTTCAGATTAACCATAAGAAGCCTAAGGGTGTGGTCGACCACATTGCTTACCGTGTCGTACGACTTATGCGCTGGGCATTCGACACCTTCTCTATGTATCGTATTGGTCGTGTAACTGAGCGCAAAGTGGTTAATCGATGCCTTTTTCTTGAGACAGTGGCAGGAGTACCGGGCATGGTGGGTGGTATGCTGCGCCATTTCAAGTCGTTGCGTCGCATGGAGCGTGATCACGGCTGGATTCAGACCCTCCTCGACGAAGCAGAGAACGAGCGTATGCACTTAATGACCTTCATCGAGATGCGGCAGCCCGGGCTTTTCTTCCGCCTGTGCGTTTTGGCGGCGCAGGGGATCGTGTTCAACTTGCTCTTCTTCCTTTACATGGTATGCCCACGGTTTGTGCATCGCTTTGTGGGGTATCTTGAAGAAGAGGCTGTCATCACCTACACGTCCATATTGGAGCACTTGGACAAGGGTGAGCTTGGAGGTATTAGCTCCCACGTCCCTGTGATTGCCAAGCAGTACTGGAGTTTGCCCAACGATGCCTCTTTCCGTGACCTAATTGCGGTAATCCGCGCTGATGAGGCAGAACATCGGGTTGTGAACCATACCTTTGCTGACATGCACCTTCATCGCTTGGAGAATTCAGCCAACCCTTTCAATGTCCTGAAAGGTGAAAACACCCCCTAATATAGAATTTTATAATTGGACTTATTTTTGTGCTGAATTTATATAATAGTTTTTTATTAGTACTTCCACTCCTTAACTCTCAATTATTGTATGTATTTTTCACTGTTTCTTTGCAGGTTGAATTTTTGGGCTGAAAATATTAGTGAGGCTCAGTGGGCCTCTAGTTTTATAATTAAGGAAGCTATTTCACTACTGTAGGAAAAAATGTTTTATGTTATAAATTTTTGTCGAAATAGCAATATTTTTGTACGCTGATGCTAAGAAAAGAAAAAGATGTTGATTTCAATAACTGTACCACCCTGAATGCATATCTCCCCCAAAAAAAAAGAAAAATATTTTATCAAAATTATCATAATATCAGATCAAATGCTTTCTTCCTGTTAATTTGATTATGAAATTTGAATTTCCGGTTTCATTATTTAATTACAGGAGGTATAAAAATCAGCTTGGGACACGGTATTTGGATTAGTATCCTAATATGGTTGTTTGATTAATTTAAAGAAAAATAGCCAAAAAAGGATGATAGTAAAGGCATTCCTATAAATAAAAAGATGCCATGTTAGGTTTATTGAGGATAGTATGCAAAATTCTATTATTAACTTACGTTGGGTACGAAAAGTGCTTTTTCTCCCAGAAATTACACCTTAGTTATGATTTATTTATTTTTTAAAAGAAAAGGTAACCTTTAGTATCAAAAACCGTCATTATTAATACTATTGAAACACTTTGAAATTTAACGGAGCGTTGAATTTGTTAGTTAAGACATTTTACTCTATGAGCTTCACTGCATTTCATTGCTTTCATTTTATTCCATATTTACTTTTTCTTATCCTAAGAAAGTTGAACGTGCGCAGCTTCTTCTATATTTTGCTGATTAATACACTACAGTAGCATTCATTAGAGCATAATCGAAACCTTATATCAGCTTATTTGTCGATGCAACTACGGCTCATGCGATTTACAATTTTAGGAAAAAATTGTTAACTATTTCATTGCATGTAATGCTTCACATTCTATCGGCTCCGCTCGATCACCCAATCGCTTTCTGCCCTATGGCGATTTGATGTACAATGCGTCAATGTCGTTGTGTTGTCTCGGTCATCTCAAGGCTCTAAAAGTGTAGTTTCTAACGATTGATATCTATTGAATAGAAACAGACTTTTGGTTGTTCGTTTGACCGTTGATGAAAAAACTATTTTGCTCCATCATCTTTTCTCTTAACTTGCCTAAATATTATACTTCATAGATGTAATGTATATTCGATTGCACGTATGTCTACACGTCTTAGTTATACAAATGAAAAATTTTGTATTGTGTCCCTCATAATTCTCTCTTCTTACCAGTTTTCTTTTTTTGCACTTTTTGAAATTTATGCATTAACGCGTCAATAGATAAAACAGCGTAGTCTTGCTGTGGTTTAGATCCAAACAGTTAATTCATCTTCTTTCAGCTGATGCATTGTTTCCATTACTCCATATTTGCTTTGTCGCAAATTCTGGAATTCATGACCCTTTTCTTTCTTCCACAACATATCTGAGTTTGACTCTTAGGACAGACGTAGGGCTTCGGCGAGTTGTTTATAGAATCCATCTTTTCAGAGAGTCATGAACTTCTTCGGCAATAACAGTCGTGCTAAACCAAGCTTTGATCGTATTGGTGTACCTTATGAGGAGCCTCCTCCGCGGCATGGACGCAGTGTTGTAATTGACCTAGATAATGTTTCAATTGAAATCCCATCTCACCCCAATCAGGGATGCAGTAGTTTACGATATAATCCTAGGGAAGAGTCTCAGCAACGCCATCACGGTATCCCTGTAGTAGATCCGTTGTCGGATGCAACGGTGAGCGCAGACTTTCGCTCTGATTCACGTAGTTCGTCGATCGTGTCTTCTGGTGGCAACATTGTTATCCGCCACAGTCACAACACTCCAGTTCACTTTACATTCAGTGGATATCCAGAGGATGTGCTTCGTTTCTGCTCTTGCATTTCTTCTTTATCTCACTATCCTGCATCTACCAAGCCACCAGAACCAGTTGGACCATTTCGGGTGGACATATTCTATATCGTGTTATTGTTCATAGACGCGAGTAGTATACGTGACATTTTAGCAGTGAGCAGCACCTGTCGTTTCTGGAGATACCATTCCAACTACGCGCCACACTGGACTTACTTTCGCTGCGAAGCATGGTCCCAGCGTGAGATAGACCTGCCGGAATACATACGAGCGATCGTTACGAAACCCAAGATCGTCACTCGAGAGGAGTACATTGAGGAAATAAAGCAAGTTGATGCATGCAGGTCTCACGACAAGCTTGTAAGCACTGCGAAACATCTGCACTGGTGCGTAGCTATCGCACTTTTGACATGTACAATGATCGTCGTTAATTTTGCTACTTCTTATTTTCTTAGCTTATTTTCACCAATATTGGTATCAGATGTAGTTTTGGGCATTGTTGTGTTTTCATTAATGGCTGTGATGACGCTGGTAGAGACCTTGGTGGCTATAATTCCGCTTGGGAGACTTTCGGGGTCCAATAAGGACTCCATGATACGCATTTTAGCCTGGGTCGTTCTGCTCCTAGGCGTCAGCCTGCTCTTTGGTACAATTTCGTGTCTCGCATTCGCGCGCGTGAAGGGTGTAAATGAGGTATTGAAAGGACCAACGATGGATTTTACCATGAACGCGAAATGTGTTGCCTATCCGGGTAAAACGTACCCTTCTTTTGTGCTGTTGCCAGCGCAGCTTTCCGACGTGCGCTGGCGACCGATCACCATGGATCCGGAGGAAAAATCGTTGGTGCCATACTGTGTTGCAGGACCAAAGGATAAGAATACGAAGGGGGAATGCTACATTATATTATTTTTTGATGCACTTTACAAGTCTTCAGTGTACAACGACGCGGTGTCACTTTCCAAAGGTAAAAATATTGGAAGTAGGACAGCATTGGGTTTTGACCCCATCCAAGTCGACGTAACTGCGCCGCACATGTGGTGTGCAGCACTACAGTATCCACAGGTTATTGCTATAACAGCAGACATGTACAATACAGTTCGTGAGGAACGTGATGTAAGGTTTCCTTCAAATGACCAATGGCTAAACCCAGAGATACGCCTCACTAATACATATAGCGTCAGTTATCGCTGCAGTTCCACAATACAGCGTCAGGGAACTGAGTACCCTACCAACTCAATGATGCCATGGTACTTGTATAGTGTACCGTGGAATCGACATATGATTCCTTTAGTTACGTATTACCTTCAGGAGCGCTCGGACTTTCAGTTGTTGTACACTCTCTTTCTCAGACTTTCCGTTATTTGTTACATAATCACATTTATTTTCTGTGCTCTCTTATTGGTCGTTCAATGTATTTTCAAAAACGCTGCGATCAGTGTACTTGGAGCGACAACCACGATCACACTTTTCATCATAAATCCTATAGTGATGGTTCTGGCGGGTGTCATGTGTGTTCACTTGAATAAGTGGTACATTATGTGCAGCGTAACGTCAGGTGGACATCTCATTGGCGGTGGAATTGCCATAGCCTTCATGCTGGTAGCTATTTATGTGTCTGTATCGGACTAGTGTGTTTATTAAATCCATGTGGAAGGTTGACCCAATGCTAAAGAGGATGAAATACTAGATGGGCTTATCTTTAATGGTGCTATGACTATTGCTTTAAAAGGTTGAAAATTGCTACCTACTTAGTTTCTTTCTGTGTACATTAGTCTAGTGAATGCCCTTTTCATATTTGGATTAGCTAAATAATGAAGAGGAACTTTTTTTCTTTTATGTTTCTTGGAGTTCTGTGTGTGTACTGCTGAGGCAAAATGAAAAATTTTTTACTTCCCATTTTGGTGAAAGAAGCATATCACAGTGTAGAGGCATTGTCTCTATGGAAATAACAAGGGTGTAGATAACATAAATTTCCCGATATATTTGCATGTTTTCCGCTACACATGTAGCTGTGCTCTTCACACAAGCTACAAAAGTACTGCAACGGTCCATGATCATGTTTGAGGAGAAGGTAACTTCGAATGCATTTGAGGAGGAAGATCTGGACTTGTGTTTCACACCTGCCTCTGGTATCAATCTATCGGTCATGCCAAGTAAAAAGACAATTACAGAATTGCCTCTATCGGCCACAAACCTCACCTGTTATTCTTCTGCATCTACAATTGAATGGGTACGGATGGCCCAGACGCTTGCCACTGTGGCGAATATTCGGACGTACTTGGAAGCGACAACAGTTATGGTAGCACGACTCAGGCGAGAGGCGGTCAGCGCCTCTCCAACGATTTCACGGAGACGACAACAAGGTCAGAATTTTCCTATTCTAAAGCAAATAGTGAGCGGGCTTAAGAGCTTGGAGTTGGTGTGGTGTAGTAAGGACTCCTTTTCTGATGTGGGAACCTTGTGGTGGGATCCTGCTGCTGTCGAAGCTGATTCATTGAGAGGAGAAATGAGCTCCACAATGGTTGGCCTTGATTTTGGTGCGTACGTTGTTGGCCTTATCGTCGCTTGTGGACTCATGACAGACGCTGTGCACTGCTGCGGTAAGTGGTTCAAAAGGTTAAGGGAGTGGAATACCAAAAGTAGGGAAGATGCGGAATCGGAAGCAACTGTCACTAATGCTTTGTCTCTTGAAAATAACGAGGCAATAAACCTCATCATGCAAGCTATGATACACTTGCCGACGGAGGCATCCCAGCGGTGTATGGAACGCGTTGCGAATATTTTTGCCCATGCGATACCGTTTGGCATCACCCCAGAGCTGAAGTCTCTTTGTGTAGGTATTCTTATGGTACCTGGCTGGGCTGCTTATATGCTCATGGAGGGTACCAGTACTTGCTCGTCTATTGCTGGAGAAGTGCTTAATTCCGTCGCAGCCTTATCAAGGAATTTGTTGTCTGTGTATCTTGAGGACGAGTCTCGATTTGGGCACCTCTGCGCGGAAGCCTTATGCTTTATCGGAATCCTTACCAATCAGCTGGTCCAACGAGCCGTCTGTAGCGATCTGACCAAAAGCACTCTAACGGTGACCAGCTCCGCACAGCGCGCGGTAGCAGTCCTTCGATCGCTCTTCAATACTTTTTTACAACCGTTGGAAGAAAACTTCACATCTTTTGTGGCTCGGCCAGGTGTGTCAAACGCTTTATGGATTGCATTTGCGCATCCATTCCAATGTCTCGTGGTTGAGCGTACTTTGGTTTCACTTAGTGTTTCCCCTGTTGAGGCTTCCCATATGGCAAGGATATGCTCTGCAATACTGCGCACCGCGTTCTATCGTCTGCTGCTCATCGTGGAAGCCTTGGGTGCTGCAGAGCTTAGTAAGCTCTGCGGTATTTCGCACACAGCACATCAGCAGAAACGATACAAGGGGATGCTTCAGCACTCTCGAGGAAAGGTCACAATGACCCTGCTCAATGCTATCGCAGAGGATAGACACTTGCTGTTAGAGGATGCCAATATGCGCTCTCCTAGCGGGCATCTTATCTTCAAGCTGCACAATGGCATTGATCACGGGGAAGGAGGCTATGTAGTGTTGCTATATCTTGACAATGGTGTAATTCACTACAGTGTGAGCCGACGTGACAGGAACTTCAAGGTCGCAAGGGGTGTTGAAGAGATCTTCAAGGCATTCCAGTCGTAGAAGCCTTTAATGTCAGTAAGCTTTATGAAAATAGAGCCTTGAACAGAATTCATTTTCTCGCGTCTTGTGCTACATTCTTCGTGTAACAAACGCATATCAATACTTAATGGATACCTATAAAGGCACGTTATGTGTGTATACGTGTGTATCTGCTTAAAGACGTTTCTTGCGGCTTTCCTTTTGTTGGATTTTATCTAGTAATATTGATGCGCCATCAAAATAAATTTTATTACCGTGTTGTGTACTATACACATTCTCAACTTAGTTTTATCTTCTTTCTCTTTTTATTTTAAATAAATGTCACTCGAATAGCTTGATTTTTATTGATATCTGCACAACACTGAGTTACATAGAGGAATGATATGATATGAGGGTACGTTATTAAACTACATACGGGCAAGAAGTAAAGCGAATTTAGAATAACCTTACGACTTATAAAAGCACCAATAGAGTGTCTAAAGATCAAGATGAAGATATATTAAATCACATGTATTCCTCAACTTTCCAATTTTCAAAGTTCAGGTTTCCAATATCCGCAACAGAATACTATTTAAAACGCTTAGGAGTCCTTGCGGCTCTATCAGGACCACGGTTAAGCAGCTGAAGGATTTCTTCATTTGTCTTCTTTCTAATCGCCCATATGCAGTGTCATTTTCTTTAGCAAAATTAGGCTTGTTTAGTTCACGTTTTCTGGGCAAACTTGCGATTTTGCGCCATCTTATTGTGAAGAAGTTCGTTGAGTTTAGCAAAAGAATGTTGCCTCAGCTTACGACCTTGTGTTGCGCATCTTCAATATGAATACGTATGATGGTGCATCGTAGTTAGGATGGTGCACACAATAATATCAATTAAGGATATACCGACCCCGATCCTTACATTTGATATCGTCTTTCTTTTGTCTGAAGCGATAT
This sequence comes from Phytomonas serpens 9T, assembly GCA_000331125.1. NCBI lineage: Eukaryota > Euglenozoa > Kinetoplastea > Trypanosomatida > Trypanosomatidae > Phytomonas > Phytomonas serpens. The sequence continues at coordinate 19,606 of AIHY01000241.1, forward strand.
CACATTAGGTTTGTAGAAAAGGGCCTTTAATTTTTCAAGATACATGAGAAGCTTAAGGATTACGTTACTCCGATAAATTCAACTAAGTAGCTTCAATAGGTTCTCTAATTCTTAACTATCGTTGCCTGCTAAGGATTACGGGAATGGGGTGTTAAAGGGCATCTGTCCACGTCGTTTGCGGTAGAGTGCCTCAGCGTTGCACATGAAATAGTACTAGTTCTCTGACTAAAAAGTATGAGCCGCAAGATGCGCATGTGATTTAGCGGAAAATGCTCTTCAAGGGATATTTCACTGGGATGGGGGAAGTCCGAATCCATTTTACCTCTCTTTCCCCAATTCGGTTTGCATGTGATAACGAGTCCACAATAATTTTTCCATCAATCGGACAACTGTTATGATAATTGATTTCACACAGGAGGGCCCTGTTCTATTAATTATAATATCTCAAAAGCTGTCGCAGAGGAACACAACGTACCCAAGGTTCAATTAAATGTGTATGCAATATCGAACGTGGTATCCTGAGCGAAAGAGGTACTGCAGAAATGAATGGGCTAGGTAATTTTATATCTCCTCCTTTATAACGGGTTGATGAAAGGCTCGTTTACAAAAAAAAAGGGGGGCACATGGGAAAGAGAAATGCTGTGGTGGAAAAGTGCAATGCGATGCTAATCATCGCATAGGTTTATCGAGAATTTAGTTTCATCAATGCCAAGAAATATAAAGAAGAATTAAAGACCCATTTCATTCGTGACAGTACCTCTTTTTGCTCTTTAGACATTCATATTTTTATGTTCAGTAGTATCGAGAAAATAATGTATATGGATTTTCACATATTTATTTTCTTGTGCTCTATCTTTCGATGATGATCAGAATTTATACCCCTTACATGAATCAATCCACCCGTTCGACAAAAGAAGATACACGCACATTGACATTTCTAAATGTAACGGTCACTCTCAATGCGGTCACGTAAAGCCGATTCAGCGGTGTTCACCATACGTTAACGCGCTGTTGGTATGTTTACACGAATCAACCCTTCAAGGCTACTGGCAAACGTATAAGCCTGAGCGACTGCGCTCCGAAGAGAGTGAGCACTTTTATAAACGATTCCTTCGGAAATATTGCAATTTGAGCTGCCATATTGTTGATTGGAAATTGAAAACAAACACTTGGGACTTGCGAGTTATGGATAATTATTTGCTTTCTGTTTCTTCCAGAGCTTGCTAAATACATTATGGTGAGTCATAATAAGGTAAAAGGAGGATAAGTTTTCCTTCTGAGAATAGTGAAAATTTTCACCTATAGATGCATCTTTTAAGGGGAGGCGGGGAATGCTTCTTGGGGCATTTTTTTTTCATCTAATTCAGTTGTCTTATACAAACAAACCGCATTATACAATGGAAAAGAGTGCTGTGTAGAAATCTAGAATCTCCCTCCCTACAGATAAATACTGAAAGTAAGCAGGTTTGATGAATCGATTACTTTCTCATCGTTCGATGTGATTTCTGAATTAGATATCATAAATGGTGCGCTTTGCGTTTCTTCAAACAAAAAAGTAAATTGTTCGCCCTTTTCTATCATTTCCTTTCGCTTCAAATTTTATTGATGCACGCGTAAGAAGAATGGAAATGAATTCAGTGAATTGTTAGTGCTCATTTGTGTACTGGTCTATTAAAGTATATTTTCATTACAATATTTACTCCCGAACTTTGGCTTTTCTATTTTCACAGTATTTTTTAAGGTAGAAATTGGACATAACAACAGAACTATATAGAGTTCACGCTATATCCTCAAATATCATTGTTTCCAAACTACAATACCACAAATATCTGATAATGAAAGCCAAAGCTATTGCATCTATCGTGCCGCCAAACTATCCACGGCGTCAGGAGCAGGAGTTGGAGAACCGTAAACTTGCAACCACATTATCCGAATTAGTGGAAAATGCCATTACTGTGGCGGAAAATTACCTTTCCTATACCGAAGGCCGCCTCCCGTCGCTGGATGCGCAGAGTGCACCCTTGTCAACTGCCCTCGATAATTACTTAAACTCCTATCGTCATGAACAACCCTGCAACTGGTCGGAAGATAAAGTATTGAATCGCTGCAAACAGCAGGTAACTAAGGAGACGATCAGCGAGCTCAGCCAGAGGCCACCCATGGATGTGGAAGGAATAACTAATATTCTTAAGGCATTATCCGGTAAAGACGAGCTCCCCCGGGGCCGCTACTTGCTGCTTCGAGATAATTTGGAGGTGCTAAAGGAGCACCAGGGCCGCAATGCCATACTCAGTCTCCCCAAAACTCTAACCACTCTCTACGATATTCAACACACTGATATTGCCGCATCTGTGCGGGCGGAGACGGCCGAGACGGATCCTATTAAGAACAAACTCATCGCACAGGTAAATGAAGCGTTAGTGGCTTTTAACACTGCTAATATGACTGGTGATGTTGTAGAAGTGGAGCGCACTCACCGACATCTTATTGCCGCTCGCTATGAGTACCTGGTTCTATGCGCAAAGCGTATAAGGCTTCTTAATGGCACAACGAATAATGAAGAACTTTGTGCCTTTAGCAATGAGTTGAAACAAGCTCAGGAAGACGCTGAGGATGCTTTGAGGCAATTTAAGGAGGAACAGGAGGCCCTAAAGGAAGTTCTAAATGCTGATCTCGAGCAATGCAACAAGACCAGACGCGAGGAAGAGGCCAAATCTTCAGCATCTGCTGTGGAGTATGCGTCTAAACAGAAACAAATGTCAACTGACTTGGATACAATTATGAAATTACAGAGGGATGTTATCGATGAGCTCCGCAGAAAGGCCCTGGAGTTGCGTGACTTAATGAATAAGCAGAAGGAACTTACTCAAGCCGCAACGGCAGCCAAACGCGCGGAGGAGGAGCGAATTACATCTTTACAAGAGTTTCTTAACATGCATGAGCAGCACTGCCAGCGACTGCGGCATTGCATGGCATACCTCCACGGATGCAAGCCTGTGGTTGAAGAAACGGAACGTTATGTCGCAGATATGGTTAAGAGACTCCCCAGAAACCGTATGGAAGAAGTTGTAAAGGAGATAACCAACGAAGAAGTGGGAAGCTTCATGGATGCTTACAAAAATTTCGTTTTTTCCTGTGGCGAGTTGGCTATCAAAAAGTCCCACCGTCTTGACACTCTGGAGCGTCAGGCGCGCTTGACTAAACATAACCAAGACAGCGCTATGGACAGTCTCGACCCGAACTTGGAAAACTATCGCGTGGAGCTTGCCGAGCTGACAGAGCAGATGAAGGCAGTTGAAGGGGTGCTTAACGCTCTTAATGCCACACAGGATGCTGGAGAGCAAGTCTTCGAAAATGTTGAAGATGTAGTACGTGACACATTTAAGCGAACTAACGAAGTGTTTGTTCACCCTCTGCAAGAATTCGGGCTCCAACTTGTCGACGAGCGCACTCGCTTCGTGAAGCGCTCTATGAAATATGTCGAGAGCGAAGAACGTGAAGTGGCACAGAAAAAGGGATCATTAGAGCAAATGAAGACCATGCTACTGCAAAATAACGAATATTTGGCGAAGGCCATTGCCGGTGATCACACACCCTCACTAATGGCCTCCTCAGCCGTCAAATAGAAGTATTTCACATTTTAAGAGTCAATTGATAATATTGATGGATTGGGAAACTCTCTATATATGACTACATATAATATTACACGAACAGACGACTATTAAAGGGTGGATTTTTGTATGCAAGTTCATTTTCCCCTAATCTTTGTTGTGTTTACTAATGTAAAGTATATTTCCCACTTTATCAGCTATGTGTATTGAAATAAGAGCACGTTATGTACAAAGCTAAGGGCTATGTAAGCACCGTGTGCTCCAGGTGCTTATCCCTCTTCCCTACTTAAAAGATCGAGCACACGTAAGGAAAAAGGATGAGTGACAGGTCTAAAATGTATGTATTCAACAAATAAAGGAGACAACAAATGTGAACGGATGGGTGTATGTAATGTTTTTTTTCAATTTATGTTTGGCTGTTATTAGGAACGCAGTGATCTTCAGAGAAACGAAAGGATTGCCGTTTATTTAAGTCTCACCAAGAAAGCATAGCCAGAGATTCTTTTAGTCTTTCGATTCGCTGGCGTTTTTTATGAGAAAATATGTGCCATGTGGAATCTTTAGAACCGCTTCATGATGAGTTCCGTGTGAAACTGCTCTTCTCTTTCTTTCCAAATTTCTCTTTAGGTTCGATTAGCTACTCTCTTTTATTTGTGACTCATTAAACACTTTTGCTTTTCTTGCTTTGCTTAAACTACCTTCACAATTATCTGGGGTTACTATCATGATTCAAGGGGGTTTACACAAGTTTTCATATCCTAATGAGTTCAGCCCGAGGACATAATCAGCGACGACACCATTCCTCTTGCTCCAGCAGCGACTCGATTAGCGTAACTAGTAACAGCGACACATCGGGTGCCGTAATTCTTCCTGCTCTCTTTAGCTGCTGGACGCTTTCAGATGCGGTAAACTACATCTTCTACCTTGTGTGGGTTTGTGGTATCCCAGTGCATTATCGTTACGTTACACACCTTCTCTCCCACCTGACAGCTTCCAAAGAACTGATGTGCGATGAGGGGTTGAAAGAGAAAATGTCGGTTACTGATTGCCAATTGAATCGTGTGGTACAAAGGGATGTGTTTCCTTTGGTTTGCTGTCGTGTTAAGAGCATCAATAAGTATGGGGTACAGTACCAATTATGGGACAATGGCGGCCCGGCGGCCCAGCTTGTCGCCCTTTCTCGGGTAGTTTCTGGCACAGACGCCTATCAAAACTTCGCTAACTGTGAGAACGATGGCGCCACACTAGAAATAGTTGAGGTAATCACGGACGGCAACTCTGACATCGATGTTCTTGCGCTCTGCTCTCCTTCGTCGAGTACGAGCGGCAGCCCTAGTGACAGAGCAGAGTGGAAATCTGAAGCCTACCGGGCTGCCTTACGCTATTCAAGAGAAATTGAACTCTTCCTAAAAAGAAGAGAGGACATAGTGATTTCTCCGACTGAATCAGATGACGACGTGGACAGACCATTTCATAGCAAAGACTATTTTTCGTTGAAAGTGTTTCATGTCGAGGGCAGCGATGAGTGTGGCAGCAGCTCAGATGTCATGGAAAGCCGTTTGTGCCAATGTGTTGATGAGAAGAAGCTGAATCAACGCACTCCACATTCAACTGATAGGGCTACCATCCACCGTCTTTTCTCGGTAAAGGGGGCAGATGGTTCAGATAGGAATGTAAAACAAGCGATTGAAGTAATAGTTATATCTGATGATGATACTGATAAGGGCAATTAGCCAAATTTTAAGAAAGACTTATCCTGTTGTCAGTTGAGCAAAATGCTCCGATACTTTTTTGTATTGCTACCATTACACATAGATTTATTTCTGATAATTGTGGGGAAGCGGCAGGGACACTATAAAGGTAAAACACACATCCGTTAACCTTAGTTGGAAGAAATATTGTATCTCTTTTTGAGGTCATTTTTTTCCGAACAAAATGCCTCCCGGGAAAGGGGTTGCCACGGCGAAAGGCCCTGGGCGATCGAAGGCGCGCCAAGAAGTGTTCTGTAGCTGCCAAATGCAAATCGGTGGGCCGACACTCGTACTTCGAACCAATATCACAGTGGAAAGTGGCGTGAGTCATGGCAAATCCGTGCAAGCGCTTACCTGCGGTCAGCGTATAGGCCATGTCGCAACCCTAGTACCTAACTACAAGGGAATCATGGCTGTTATAGGCGGCGTCGCTCTGGGTTGTGTAACAACTAATCAAGCAGTGTTTGGTAACCATTCTTTGAGTGCCACTTTGCCCTCTATAATGAAGCTGTCATCATCAGCGGTTGAAGTCGTTAATACTGGAGAAGTGGATTCTACACCTGATCCAAATGCCAATAGAAGTAAGATTAGCGATATGACATTGCCACCTCAGGAGGCCTCTACCTACCCATTAGTAGAGTATTACCACATAGCGTCTCGTCGATGGAGTGCACCAGGCATCGCACGCGTAGAAAAATGGCCTTCACAGTCTGCAACTGCTGTTCTATGGGATTTCTCCAACTCGGAGAGCAATCTCTCAGACTCTGAAAAGTTAGAACCAGCAGATGAACAACAGGACCTTGTAGAGCTTCAATCTTTAAATGGGGATTGCAATTCGACACGATCCTTGCTGATACTGCCTAAGATACCCACCCTGGTGTGTGCGGTAGGAGGCTGGGACGGCCAGCGACGGTTCGCTTCGATGCGACTCTATGCCGAAGAAGTTGCAAAAGATTGCTGTGATGTATCGACCTCGCTTCCTGGCGTTTCAATTCTACCCTTTCCAGAAAGTATCCCTCCTATTAGCGGACACAGTTGTACAGTGGTGAGTGGAAAGCTTTATGTTTTCGGTGGCACTACGTTGCATGGTTGCTCAAATACCGTTCATGGACTAAGCATCACTAGCGGAAGCTCAGACTGGCCTCAGATGTGCATAAGCTCCGGCGACACAGCTGGATTCGATGTTACCACCTTGGCCTTGGTGAAGGAGGTTGCTTCTGGACGAGAGATAGTCATACAAGGTTCATCTGCAACTTCCTCGGAAGGGAAAAAAACTGCTGAGCGGATACCCGATCCAGCGCCTCGCTCCGCACATGCGTCCTGCTGCTTGGACGACCGTATTTTGCTTTTCTTTGGCGGGCGTCGGCTGGTTCTGGAGGATCGTCCGAATCCAGTCAAACGGCATGGCTTGAATAACGCTAGATCGAAGACAAAAAGCAATTCAGGCCGAACCTTTACGCGCGCTGGTGGCGGCGCCACACCAGAGGAGCAACCTTTTGGAAATTTTCACTTAGAGTTATTTAACGATGTGATTGCATACAATACCGAAACTCGATGCTGGCTTCCAGTACAGCTCACCGGAGGGGCTGCCCCCTGTCCACGTTATGGTGCAGCCATATGTTCGTTGCCAGCCCTTAGCAGAGAGGGAGAAGGTTCTACAAAGGAAATCTTTGTCCATGGTGGGGTTGATGCTGATGGTAAAATTCTCTCGGATGCGTGGGTCCTCCATAATAAGAAGTTGCCGTCTGGAAAAGAAACGAAGATTGATATGCAGGAGCTTGCAGCTGGAGGCGGACACAAAGCGGAGTCCATGCAGTTCGTGTGGGTACGACTCAACCTGATGCCGCCACCCCTTACCACAGTGACGCCGTCTTCTCCACCAAACCAAGTTGCTTTGGAGTTGGGTCGCGCCTACCATACGGCAGTCGTCATTGCACACCACACACGTGTGCGAGAGGTGCTTCTTGTAGGTGGATATATGCAGGGAACTGTCCCAGCTCCCTGTATGTTACGCCTTTCGATCCCACCCATACACAAGGCTGAGGAAGCATAATCTTATATTCTGTTGATATGCATATACATATAAGCAAATTATGCGCGCCCCGTGTATGCCTTGGCATTCTCTGGAGAGTCCTTACGTCTCCACTTATTGAGAGAATATAAGAGCCACCTCATCATGTTAAGTTTTACTTTAATCTGTGTCTTATGTTTCTCGAAAAAAAATATTTATGTACTATACTACATGTGGTTGTCTTTTACCCTCAAAAAAAAGTTGGATCTTAAAAATGTTACAAAGTTTAGACCCCCTTCCCTTTCAGGGTACGCTGCGTGACTTGTCTGATATTGAATCCACTGAGAGTCGGGAGGAGCCAATGAAAGTTTAGAGATAACATTTTCTACTGTTCTCTTTCTATGTATTTATGTTAGAGAATCAGGAAGGGCAGAGAAGTGATCTATCCCTTATGCAAAAAGGGTGATACATTTCCCTGATATTACGACCGTCATCAAATTGAAAAAAAGACGTGCTAAACTAATGCCAAGATCCTCTACTCCAGGCTTAGTAGTTCATTTAACTTCTTCCCATTCCGATATGAGAAATCTTCCGACAGCAGACAAGACCGTATCTGCTGTCACTTCCCTTGAGACCCTATACTCTAGAGGTGATATCAAAAACCTTGGTATTACTACCACAGCGTGCCCAAACATTCCGGTTTCTTACGATGACAAGAACAACAGTAACACTACCATTACCACAGCTGCCATTACTCACGAGTTGGATGTTCCATTGAGTGTTCCTCGCACCACGGCACTCCCTACCGTGCTAAGTTCCGTTAACCCACCAGCCCCTTCACGTGGCATGAAACTAGACAAGGCAGCTTGGCACTGCGGGCTCTGTGGTTACTTGATGTTGTCATTAGATCAGGAAGGTAACCCCATTCCCTTTACATGCTCAGCCTTCGGCAAACCGTTGCCTTTGGGTTGTCCACGCTGCTTTCAGACGCATACTAACTGGGAGAGCGCAAATCCTTTTGATGCTCTCGGCACTCATATTAACTTGCGCAATGCTCATCGCCTCAAAGCTGGGACACAGGGCTTATCACAGCTTCCATCATCTATCCCCAATGTTCCCCCTCCACCACCTAGTGCTCCCTGTGTGGCAGCTAATCCTATTGACTTTCCTAGTGAAGTTGGCAGGATTTCTAAAGGGGCACAAGGTAAAGCTGTGACAACTGCTTTACAGGACACTTTTTGGAATAAGAATGCGAGTACAAGCCAAAAGCAGTGTTATTATTGTGGACGATGCCATCGGCGTCTGTTGCGGGTTGATGCATGGGGCGAGTTGATACCGATGAATTGCGATGCCGACGGCAACGTTCTTCCGATTTTGTGTTCTGGATGTGGTACGTTGCATAGTGAATGGACAATAGGGCCTTTCCGACGATGATTCATTTCATGATAAATAAAGGAAAAATATAGCAGAGTTATTAGGAGCATTCTCGGTACACCGAATTTCTCTTTAGATCTCTTTGAAGCCAAATATTCAAATGATTGACCTATATGTATCTATTTTACAGAGAGAGTACGATATATGTGTGTATGTGAATATTTGTTCATTTATATTATCCTCTATATCTCTCTCATTTTGTATATTAAATAATGCGATCTTCGATTTGTTCTTCCCCGAATACATATGAACACCTGTTAGGAGTTCATGAACCCTTGGTATGTTTATGGAGGCGAAGGGGCTACTCATCTGTGTTTCCCGTTTCATTTGTCTTGTGTATACATCTCATTCAAGAAGCCATCTTATTGGCTTATTTTTATCTGTTGAATCGTACTATATGTGGTATGGTTGTGTCAGGTTCCTGGGTTTTGTTCAACCTTGCATAGACACCTTCACATAATATCTCATATAGATAGACTTTCCTATAAGTTTTAAGAACGATAATATAATAAGAATTCCAACAAGGGATCAACAGAGATGGAGATGGTGACTTCTACCTATCCTATATTGGTGGATATTAGAACAATATATGACAATATATTAATGAAATGCATAATTCTACTGCCTGGTGCGGCTCAAGGTGCAACAAGCATTCTTTTGGGTCACCCTTTAGACACCGTCAAGACGCGGATGCAAGCGAGGGGCCCCTGTTCTGGCGTTTCCATCCTCCCGACAATACTAGGTATGGTACGTCGTGAGGGGTGGTATAGTTTATATCGAGGGGTTACACCACCATTGGTGATGGTAGGCGCGAAGCGGAGCATCCAGTTTGCACTGTGGGATGCTCTCCGCACAAATCCCTGTGATAAGGCTTCGTCTTCGCTCTCTCAATTTCGTGGTGTTCAGACGTCATGGCTCATGGGTAACCCATTCCTGTCTGGCGCGATTGCCGGAGGTGCTGGTACTCTAATTGGATGTCCACTGCATGTGATCAAGATACAGACACAAAATATAACCCGAGCATGCAGTCGCAATTCATTGACTTGCGCTCACCAAATCTTTATCCTAGAGGGGATGAAAGGTTTCTATCGCGGATTCAGGCATCATTTGCTTAAGGACGTGTGCTTCGCCGGAACCTTCCTTGGATTGTATGACACGCTCAAGCAGCACTGGCTTCCCATCAGTAACAATAACTTCGCAGCATTTCTACCTGGGGCAACAGCAGCGATGATAACCTGGACTGTACTATATCCACTTGACACCATCAAGACACTCATCCAGGCGCGTCAGGAGCACCTTTTGTCTGAGCTATGTGCCGATACTAGGAAGCTTTATCGTGGACTTGGCGCCGCATTGATCAAGTCAGGTCCGATTTTCGGTGTCACAATGGTTGTTTATGAGATAACAAAGCGCAAAACGGATGTATTGGTACAGCGGTATTCGAAGAGAATTCCTTCCTAATGAAACGATGCATTACCCAAGGAAAACATTTGTTGCAGCTGTATGGCATATCAAAGGGGAACTTGCATAGGGGCGGGCGTACGTCAGTTCTGTGCCGGTCGACATGTTGGGCTCATTTGACTCGTCTAATTTCCTTCCCGATCGTTAAAGTGATACGTGATGGGAATAATGGAATGAGAAGTGTCTCATAAAATCAAGATTCACACGGGAGAAAAGAAAGTCCTTTTCAATGCAAATCGGCATAACTATATTATGTTCCTTCGCATGCCCTTATGCTATCCCGCTTGACATTACGTATTAATTGGTAAAATCACGCAATTTTTTCCCTTGCATTCTCTCAAAAATTATCAACTATGCTATAAACCTTCAAAACTTGGAGAATTCGGAGAAAGTCTTCTGTTTTATCGCAATGGTTTTTTTTTTAAGCATGTCGATTCCAACGGAAGCAACGAAAGAGTATTTGAAACTGTGTAAACGTATTAGGAAAGTAATTTTTATTAAGCTAAATAACCCCAATCCTTTTCCCCATCTGTCTGTTTCTTTAAAGTACTCATTCCAAAGGTCCCCATCCTTTTGAGGACAGGCACACTGATAATTTTTGTTATCACTACTTTTATTGGTAATAATTACGCACTTATATCAATAACGAGACATAAGAAAAGCAAGTAGAATCAATTTTTATACGGTTATTAGATTAACTTCTTTTTGAATTGAAAATGAATAACAAAAAAAAACAAAATAATAGGGTCCCTGATGCAGATACAGATAAGCGCATAAAATATTACCCTGAGGATGAGCTCGACACTCTGATCCGCTCACTAGACCGCTACGAAGATGGCCACATCTTTGCTCAGGACGTGCTTCTTACGTATCCCAATCTGGCCGAGTCCTACACTAAAGTGTGCCCACAACGTTGTGATCTCGCCACAGCTGCTGCTAATGCCCTCAATGGTAAATACAGTTACAGTCCCAACTTGCTGGAACTGAGAGATGATCTTCAGCTTATGGTAAATAACTGTGTGCGTTTTAACGGCAGTGAAAGTCATCTGGCTGAAACTGCGGAGAGTTTTGAAAGCTTTTTTAACCAAAAACTGGACGAATATATCCAACGTAAAACTTGTGGTCGGCGCACATCATCTCTGCGACTTCAAAAACAGTGGGAGCAACCCCAGAAGCAACTCTCCGTATCACGGAAAGGCCCACCATCAAGTCACCAAACTTTCACCAACCGTGATGTGATGAATCTCGTTACCTCTCTCATAAGGCGCGATGACGGAGGGGCTTTCGTTGTCGATGTCGCAGAAACTTACCCACATCTTCGAGAAAGCTATGAAGCGATTTGCCCCAACCCGATGAATCTCAAAATAGTAAAGGACCGTGCACAGGCCGGCTACTATACCCGAGCTTCCGCTGGCACTTCCGATGCGCATCGCCAGGGTACCACTAATGCTATCTCAGCGAGTGAGTGTTTTGGCCCAACGGTCGCGGACTCACTAGTTGCTCTCCGGGAGGATATCGAACTCATCGTAAGCAACTGCATCCGCTTCAACGAGCAGATTGAGAGTTGGGTAAACTTAGCGCGGTCCTTCCAAAGGTTCGCACATCAGCGGATAGATGATTTTGTACTAAACCATTCGCCTGGGCTCCGTGGGACTCAAACTGGGGATAAGCGCTACTGTCCCTCTGAAAACCATGTTACGGATGACAGTTACCATCAAAATAAAGATAAGGAGTCGAGCGATCTAGTCGCTAGGCCATCTTCCTTAACCATGGGGGAACACCACACCCAGCCCCCACCGACAACCGAGGATAACACGCCACAGCATCATGGTGATGGGAGTCAACCAACTGCTGAAGGTAAGCCGACCCTGTGTCCTGTTACTACAACATCAAGGGGTCTTGATAATAATAACAGAAAGACGCTCAGGTGGGCCGAGATTTTGCCTCAACCGCTGCTGGTGCACATAAAAGAGGGTGTCAGGCCAGACATAAAACCATCGCCTCTGCAACCCTCACTGCACATCCCAGATCGCCTTCGCAAGCGAATTATGGTTGACTACCTTCTTCGTGAGCGAATCGGACTCCGATTAGTAGGGAAACGTGTATGGGTGCCCTTTCTGCGAGATGCCCCAAACCTTGGGGTAGAAGTAGTCATGGGATCGATACTAAACGACGGCAATGGTGCAGTGGTTATCAGCCCAGGTGAAAATTGTGACACCAATGGCAGTGCTGAAGATTTGCTTATTGAGGATCACATGAGTGTACAAGCGGTGCTCAATGCCTTTGTGAAATCTGTGAAGGACTTCTATGATAAACAACGTTCGCGATCCGACTTTGAAAACGTTTTTCAGTACAGTGTGGAGGACGAGGCAGTGTACACACGCGTATTGGATATTATCAGTCGGGAGTTCAATCGATTGCTGCCATTTGCATTCTTGTATGAAATGGAGGCTGCGGAACTACACGCGTGGTCTGCCAAGTGCGCTGTAGATACCATTTTGAACCCTTTGAGGGAGGGCAAAAGGAAGCGTGTCGAAATCTCAGGAAGTGGCGATGACATCGAGACACATCACTATGATTATGCTGAGTGCGAAGAGGAAGATGAAAGCTCCAATTCTAGGCTTGTAGAGGCAGGCTACAGTGACTGGAATCCGTCGGCACACTTACACTATAGCTATTTAGTACGTTTTTTAGTCCATTTCCCGCAGATGGCATCGCTGTGTTGTGCAAACCGCAGCGACACAGCAAAAGGTGCAATGATGACAACACCAACAACACTAAGGATCCAAAAGTGCTTGCTAGACGTAATTAAACAAGTTACAAAAGTCGTGGAAGAGTTTCTCGTATTTATTGATGCGTACGAACAACGGCTGCAATATACTATTTGATACACATTATCCTTGCATATTCAAGAATATTATATGACGATCAAGGGATTATATCTTTACATTCTTGAAAACTCTGATTTCCCCCTGTTCTCTGCCGATTGGGTATGTGATGCGTATTGATGTTTGTTAAGCATCCTCTTCTCTGAGCTGGTACTAAAACATCAGTAATATTAGACTTCTCACATGCGGAGCGGAGGAAGGTAAACACATGTGTTTTTGTTGTTTATCAGTAAATTTCTACCTCAAAATTGATTGATTAATTGATTGAATTGTTAACAACATTTCTCTTAGTATCATTGTCACATCTTTCTTTATATCTTCTAACATCAAACTATCCTCATAAAAATATCGCAAGAAATCACGGCCATTTTTATGGTGTGTTCCTAATCCTTTTCACCTCTTCTCGTAGTTGCATTGATCTGTTTATTACCAACGTTTCCTGATTCGCGTCACCATAACACTTTAGGGGCGCAATCAGGGCAGTATAAAAATTGAGGATGGAAGAAGTTAGAGTTGGTTTCTCAATATCAAGACCACACTCAGTGTTACCCTCCTCGCACGACAGTGAGAATCCTTCTTTGAAGGAAAATATTCATCATATTTCGAGAAATTGCGTGTACTCATGCCGCCTCTGCAGGACGGTACTTTTTCATGAAAGCGAAGTGCTACAGCACCTTCCTAAAGCAGAGGAAGCAAGACGTCATCCTTTCCGGCGACAAGATGTTGCCGATCAAGATGGTGAAGAGAATAGGCTTTGCACCAGCTACTTTCTAGACCCAGACTTAACCCCATGGGTGTCAAAAGAAAGCCGTGATGCGACGGCCTCCGGCGAGACAGTAGCCCCCGACACGCTTTACTGTCCTAACCCTGCCTGTCATGCTAAGTTAGGGACACAGTCATGGGCGGGAACGCGGTGCTCATGTGGGACATGGGTGACACCAGCCTTCAAGGTATTGGTAAAATGTGTGGACAGATTGGATGCGGACGCGTAAAATCGAATGTGAACACTGTCGCTTGCCCGGCTCTCTTTCTTCCTTGGATTAGTAAGAGGGAGAGAGGTGAAGCAAAAGAGTATAAACTAATTTAATAATTTCTATTGGCCCTAACAATGATTATTCTGTCATGTGGAGCCCTCCGGGTTGTATATCTTTTCAGTTCATTCTTTACCTTCTCGCTTCACTTTCTTGCTACTTGCACTGTTTTACCCCTCATCGGTGTAACAGTTCCCAGTGGGATCATCACATCACCTATATAGCTCTTACTTTCTAGGTATTTTTTTCTTCTGCAATTCTATTCTCCTCATATACAGATTGGTTGATTTTACTAGGGGGGTATTCCTTTGTTAGATTATCTTCCTGTCTGTGACATTTTATACATTTCCTTTCTGAGGAACTTCGTGAGGTTGAATAGCACGTCTCAATCTATTTGGCATCGATTATTATTATTATTAATTTAATCCCAATAATTTTTAATACGCATTGTCAAGTCTTCAATATAGGATCAATAATTGAGGGCACCATATATCACGTAACACACATTTTTGTCTATTTAAATTTATAAGTATTAAAAATACGCATTGGAATTGGTATCTTCACCTTTTTAGATGGGGCGGGATCTCAGAAGCCAGCCTTTTCTCATAAATAGTGTCCTGTCATCCATCAAATCAAGTTTGACTTCTGATAACAACATTCATTAGAAAACGGGAGAACCTCCGATAGTTAATATGTCTGATGCAAATGTGTTTGTTAAATGGCCCACATTTGAACTTAACTCCGATAGGAGTGCTTCTAAGGATACTGCTATATCTGCATATAACATATACTTTAATCAGTGGATGAAAGTCAGCGAGAATAGTAACACGACATTTGAAAAACAAGTTCACGGCGGCGATAATACACAACAGGGGAGCATCAATATCGACGACGCTATGGACGATGTTGAGGGTATTGAAAGAGATCAGCTGGTTTGTCAGCTGAACTTTTTACTCAGTACAATGGGGCCATCCTTCACGGAGACCGTGACCTCGATTTGGGCTGAAACAATACATGAAAAGGTTGCTAATGGGAAAATTGAGACAGCACCATGGGAGATGGCTGTTCTACGTTGTGTTGACTGGCTGTGCCATGGCGTGCATGTGGCAAATGGGATTAAGTTAAACTTTCCGTCTCAGAAGCTTTTGCACCACGCACTTAGACATCTTGTGCTGCACGAATCACTTGCATCCCAGATGATGATGGATGACAAGGGCGTAGTCACAAACTCATTTTGGGTGTCGTCGTTACCATCAGGCTTTATGGCCCTGGAGTCCAGGCGTCAGGAATCAGTCACCTTTTATCCGGCGTTAGTGCTGTTGCTGTTTCATCGACATGGGGGAGTGCGGATACGGGCGCGCCAAACTTTATTGACATGTGTGGATCACGCTTCCACTGACGCTGCTGTGTCCTTGGATTCAGATACGTCTTGCAAACTCCAGGTTGCAGTATCATTGCCGTTAAAACCTTCCCTAGTGCTAAGGCATGCTGAAATGTCGGGGTTGTTACCAGAAAATCATCCGGAACTTGATGCCAACAGACACAACAATGGTAGGACAAGCGACTCCTCACCGTTAGGGCATCCATTTCAAAAGTCACTAGATTCAAGATGCATGGAGAAGGCCCTGATAGAACACCGTCTGCAGGCACTTTGGCGATTAAGCTTAGAGTTCTTATGTGTCCTTAAGCACCTCACGCAAGTTCGATTTCTGTTTCTGCAGAGTAATTCTCATGTCTCTTCTCTCCCTTCTCCGCAAGTATCTTCTCACGCAGCGGAGTTAACGAAGATAATGACGGAGGGTATCTATCACCTCTTCGTCGTTCTGACTTCCCTAGATCAACGCATTAGCAAAATAGCTAACGAGAGATCTACTTTATTGCGGGAAACTACTAGCAATCATCTTCCGCAGCTCCCGCATCCCGTCACTGTACTACTTCTGGGAGGCTCCATGAGTCTCGAATGGCTTTTCAACGCCCATGAGGACCTAGTGAAGGCTACATTTTCCAGTTTTACACCCTCTCTGTTGCAGTGTATAGTAGGCTATGACAGCAAGCCAAGGGAAGAGGAAGTCTATCGTTTGGTGCACTTTAGAGCCATGCAGGAGCTTGTTGAGGGCCTCAACAGTGGGCTTCGTCACGATCAAACTCTCGAGCCTGCTGCTCTCACTATACAAGTAGATAAATCGATTGCTAAAGTGATAATCCACGCACTGTTGGAGTATGCACGAGAGCCAAAGGCCTCTTCAATGATGTCTGCGACGCTCCCAGTGCGTAAGGAAGAGCTGGATTGGCGCGTAAAGCGATTGAAGAGCTGTTGGTGGCTAGCAGGTGTCCTCGACTCACCCTCTATCCCCAATCTGGGAACAGTTGACAAATTTGATGGAAGCGGTGTCCCAGAGACTCTCAGGACTACGTCTCAGAGGACGTGTCTGTATTGGCTTTTGGGACCGCTCCTAAAAAACAGTCACTTACAGTGGGGCGTGGATGAGGTGGTGGAGGAGGCACGAATGCGTCCTACTACCACAACACTCATCTCATCTAGTAAGGATGCATTTCCACGATCTACCATGTTGGAGTGTACTGTGCATTCTTACTATTTACTCTTTCACAGTCTAATCATGGCGATGCCCGATGTGGTGGCTTCAACTTCTTTCCATAATATACTTGAAAAGTATGAACAGACGGTAAACGCGTTGGCAGTTGGCGGTGTTCTTCGACACGGTAGCTCACATGCTATTTACCTGTTCGAGTTCTTGCTAAAGGTAGATCTACTGGCCTTTAGTGATTCAGGCCACTTTTTCGTGTGGGACGAACAGGCAGTCAGTAGGGTACCTGCCCTGAAGAGAGTGTTAGGTGACCTGAGGGCAAATGTAACCAAGGTCACAATGAAAGATAAACCGTTATCGTGCTTCAAGCGGGCATGGACAAATTATCCAGCTGTTTTGAAACAAATTTTGAGAAGTGATCACTTGAAGAGCTTCCCGCACGTGCTGGAGCAGCTCATCGGAGTGCTTCATATCTTTGTGAATATCTCAATGTCGGTCGCGCGGTGTAATCAGTGGTTGCTACTCTTACCTGATGACTCAAACTGGCCACAGCCACTAGGATGGGTTCTAAAAAGTTTTATCACACAACTGCTAGAGTTCTTCGAAATGCATGCGCGAGATATTAGGGAAAAGTGGGCAGCTGCTGACCCTTCTGCAGCACTCTCGCGTCTTCTCACCTCCGGTCTCGGCATCCCGTGTCTGGTATCCCGCCTACAATATGCTCAGAGTTCACAACTGCGGCACCTCTCAGACCTACTAAATGGGATTTTCCTTGATAATCTTGGACCCACGGCGCGGCTGACCTTTGCCTCCGATGCCGCTCAATGGATGTGGCAGGATGTATTGTTGCATCAGGAGCTCCTGGTGGGGTTTGTGCACAGCAGCACATGGCTCCAGATCCAAAACCCAAGGGTGGACAATCTTGCGAGACAACAAGGTGGGCAATGGCTGCGAGTCTTGAGCGTGTGCAATTGGTGCTCTATGCGAACGGAGGGCAGGGACTGTAGTGCGTCGTGTTCGCCTACACTTTTCTGGGATTACACAGTGGCGACGGCGTGGTGGATGGCCTCTCTGCTTTCTGACGTTGTGACCCTGGATGCAGACGAAAGGGTAACGCTACTGAAACAAATCATCATGGAACTGCCACAACCGCCGTTTGCGCATTTTGTTCAACATACAGTTAAGCTTTATAAGATTATGAGACATATTTTTCTATGTTTAATTGAAAAGCATGTGGCTTACCCGCAGGATGTTTTTCTTGGTGCATTATTGCATATTTCAAGCATGATTCCAAGTGGTAAAGCGGAAGCAGATACACAGTTGTGTAACGAAACGAAACGACCAATGGTGGCCCTTTTGGATCGCTATCTGTCAAAAGAAAGTCGTCAAACACTGAGACACTACGCACCAGAATGGCTCCGTCGTATCATCAAGTCCGCGACATGTGTTATTGATACATGCTTAACTGAGCAAATTAAGTCCTTCAAACAGTTTGAATGGCAGGAAAAACAAATAGAAATGCAAAGCGAGGCAAAGAAAGAGCAAACAACATATAACGCAAAGGCACAACATCAATTTGAGGCAATGAGGGTTGAAGAAATAAACACAGCCCGAATGTTTGCATTTTCCAAAGAACAAAGCGCTAACAGCTACACTCAAAACATTATTGCCGGCAGGAAGCGACAACGCAAGCCACCTTGGATGGAAGATGAAAGCGGCTATGATTCTTCGTCCTCCTCCTCTGTGATTAGTGTGGAGGGTCCCATCGTGTTGCCGCGCAGTTTGCCCACGGGAGGCACGAAGTCCTTGTTGGTGGCATTAAGTCCGTCAAATAACCCCCAAGAGGCTCTCAGTGACCGAGCTTCATCCGCACGTACTGTCGCAACGGAGAAAACCACCGAGCAACGCAAACTACAGGCCATCAATTATCGCGAGGCGCAGAAAGTACGCTTCAATGAATATGAGAAGGAGCTTATAAAAGCTATACAATGCATTGTTGGTCGCACAACAATTCTGAATCGCCAACCTCGGACAAATGACATTATTGGGACAAGCAAACATTGCCTGGCGGCAAAGGTGCCAAAATTGCCAGAAGAGTACGTGTCCAGTACTGATGCGCCAAG